>JAPYYW010002925.1:0-17516 GCA_030522545.1 Cremastinae sp. A BG-2022a
GAAAATAATTAGACGAAAATTCTAAAAAAAATTGTGTTTACGCATTTCATATGAAAGAATATCCTCTCCAAATTTGAACGAATTTTTATTATTTCGTTACAACTATCGAAACTCCTTAATAAGTAACGCAATCGATGTAAATCATGTTTTGCACCGAAATAAGAAATCAACAGGAGGAAAGGGAGAGCGGCAAGATTAATTTTTAGCGTTCATGTGTGAAAAAAAATATTGATAAACAATGGTATTCTGTCTCGTTGGTGGGAGGTTATGAAACTGCGACTGTTACATAGTCACGTGTGTAATATCGTTTCGGAGAAACCAAAAAAAATGAAAAAAAAAACGAATAAAAATCAGCGAAACATTTATCGCTCCTCTCGACTTACGTATTTCGGATTATAAATTCTATTTGGCAACGGACGAGGGTAATGCGTGACGTGGGTCGAGTTTCTCACCGAGACAATGTTAACTCGGAACGAAAAGCAACGTATCCGTGTAGAACGAACGCGAAAAGCTTACACTTTTAACGTGCTGTTTCCGATGGGATTTGGGTCGCTTCCGCGATCTAATTCCAACGCGTGTGAGGACGCTTGAGTGTCACGACCCTTACGACTCATATTTATACGATTGTCGATCTTACACACGCGCTGAAAAATGTTTGCGCGCGTGAATTGCATTCGTACGCCCGATGATTTTGTTCGTAATATTCGGACATTGGTCAAACACGATTCACGAGCGTGAAGTTTATTTCCTTTTTTCCTCATCACGGATGTTTGATCTAAAACGAAGAATCAAATCGTTTCGTCCAATTTTGGGGTTTCTATCGAAATCCAAGGAGAAAAATAGCGATTGTATATTTTACCATATAGTGAAAGCTTCAAAGGTTATTTTACAACTAAATATATGTTTCTGATAAAATTAATTACTTTCAGTTTATAGAATAGTTATGCTTATATTGAATATTTGGTTTTTTACCTCGTTATGCAGTTTTTTCATGCATGACTTTAACAAATTGTTTCATGTAATTTGATGGTGATTCGGCTATTTTTTATGGACTTCAATCTCAAAAATAAAACTTTTTTGTATTTTTTACTTATAAATAATTATTTTTGTATTAAAATATTCCCCACTTTCAAGAGCTTAAATAATTCAACTTTTTGGAGCACAAACCAAATGCCATATTTTTTTGAAAACTCATAGTCTAAGCTACAAAAATATAAAATTGCCTTTTTTTAATATTTAATAATTAATATTAATATTCAATATTTAATATTTAATATTTAATATTTGACTATTCCTTAACTTTTATTAACAACAGTTTTAAACTTTTTTGGCAACTTGTGAGTCATACAGTAGACACTTCGAAAAATAAGTCAGAATTTTTTCAGAATTTTTAAAAGTTTAGAACACCTTAAAAATCGACTGTTACTTAAAAGACCCAGTGTACACACCGTGTCTCGAAAAATATAGGGTACACGCGAAGGGCTAAAATCCAAATTATGCTAATGAATACATGAAATTTCAACAATACAAATACTTTTGTTCATACAGCTAAGGTTTGATTTCTGCAACTAATTGATGTTAATATTAACAAAATTTAACGCATTATTTAAACTATTTTTGTTGTCCTTATTCAACAAAATTATTCAAGATTACAACTAATTTTTATCCTTCGTGTATACTTGTCACTCTTATGGTTTAAAATCTACTATACTTTTCTCTCAGTGTAGATGTTACATTTTTCTTCTCTAGCAGATAACAAATATTTTACATTTATGTGTAACATGACAATGATAATAGTTCGATTGGAAAATAATTGAATTTAAATTGCTTCGTATTTTAAAGATTTAACCAAGTTAATCGAAATGAAATATCCATGATAAGATTGCATACTTTAAAAAATAAATTTCTCATTTTAATTATCGATACCCTATAAGAATAAAATTTATTTTGTCATTACACAGTTATGTGAACTTGACATACAAATATTTTCATTTCAGATTTTTGTCTTATAACACTTTAAGTGACATGGCCTCTTTGGTAATAAAAGCCTTGGCATTATTTCTATTTTGAAAAACTGCTTCATATTTTAAAGTTTTTAACCAAGTTAATCAAAATAAAATATCCATGATAAAGATATTGCATACTTTCAAAAACAAATTTCTAATATAAATTATCGATAACCTATAAAAATAAAACTTATTTTGTCATTGCACAGTTCTATGAACTTGTCATACAAATATTTTCATTTCAGATTTTTGTCTAACACTTTAAGTGATATGACCCCTTTGATAATAAGAGCCTTGGCATTAATTCTATTTTGAAAAACTCATTTCTGTTAATTGCCATAAATTCTTTATTTTCTCCTTATTATATATTCGAGACACTGCGATCTACTTGTTAATGTTTTATTGGTTGAAATATTTGAAAAATTCTTTAAATAATTGAAGTCTTAGTTTATAAAATCAAAATTCTAGTTCAGAAGTTTTGTTTTCATCCTCTTCACGATTGCGTGCTCGATTTTTGAATAATAGCGTTACGTAATAACAGTGACCTATCAACTGTTGGAAAGTTTATTAATCGTTTTCCTTGATGAGCTTCAAGAATTCACATACGTCCCTCAGATTGGTCGAATATCCGCGTATTCGGATTCCCGAAAGTAAGAGTCCAAAATACAAAGATATACTTTATCGAAACAAAATTTAGGCAGTAATATCGATTTTAAAAATAAATTATTATAAATTTTAAAAATAAAAATAAATCTATTTCTAAAAATAAATGTTTAATAAAAATAAAAATAAAAAATTTTTTAATAACAACTTTTAAAAATAGATTATATATTTATTTTTATTTCGTTGCAGTAAGTGTGCATTTTTTCACCATAGTATTTTTTAAAAACTCGTTCTTTGAGTTTAAGCATGACTGTTGAATGTTTAGGCATAAAATTAACAATTTTTACTCAATGAGTATCGATGAAGTCCGAAACAAGTAACGGAATCTTCGACTCCGCCGGAAAGTTTTTTTTTTATCGAAAGGTGTGGGACGCGTTACGTATTGTGAATGGTATTGCCTGATTTTTTCTCTCAAATACGTACAGCCCGATGAAGGAATAAAAAATCACGCGGGGCTCTCAATTTCACGCATCTCAAGGACCAATAACTTTCGTGAAACGATTAGGAAAAAATATTTCGTCTTATTCGCACGTACGAACGTGCTCGAACGATTTTTCACTTTTCAAGATAAAAATTTATTCTTCGTATCATCGTTTTTTTTTCCCTCATTTCTTATCCATCTCGTATTCAGTAAGATTTTCTGGTTTTTTATCTCCCAGTCTGATTTATTTTTAAAGATTAGATGCGTAAAAGCATCAGGTGGAAAAATGTTTGATAAGAGCCTGCTAAATTTTTCACATCAAGTGTATTTGATCCCGATCCAGTGCGTTTTTTTCTCAGGAAACAATGACTAAAATTTTTTGATTATCCAAGACTATCGGGTTTTCTATCTGACGATTACCACGTTCTGGATTTGTTTGTCAGACATGCAAAAAAATACCATGAACAGTAATGTCAATAAAAAATTCTTTCTGCTAAAAGTTTCGTGCGTAATAAAGATCTGAACGAGAAATGATTTTTTGTAGCGCGTTCCGAGAAAATCATGCGTAAAGATTGATAACGATGGATAATCCCGCTGCGCATTTTCACAAAAAAATGTAAACACGGTTTTTATTCGTATAAAATTGTATCAAAATAAAAATTTATTCAACACGAGAAACTTTTAAAATTCGCCATTTGTCGTATTTACCTAAGATAAGTGATTATTATGGAAATAAATAAAATATTGATTTTTTTAAATGCATTTTGTGCGTATCTTAAAAATTTGTAATGCATAAAAAATATTTAGATAGACGAGAAGATGAGTTTCTAAGATAAGAAAAAAAGCAATACAGATTTTGTAGAATGCACATAATCAGCAGGAGGTTAAATAGATTTTCAGAACACACTCTTGACGATTTGAAAATCGGTTGGTA
The DNA here is from genome assembly GCA_030522545.1 of Cremastinae sp. A BG-2022a. NCBI lineage: Eukaryota > Metazoa > Arthropoda > Insecta > Hymenoptera > Ichneumonidae > Cremastinae sp. A BG-2022a. Next base: position 4,025 of record JAPYYW010002925.1, read on the forward strand.
AAATCGTATAACGATGGGTCGATAAAATCGCACGAAAAAATCGATAGATCTTCACGTTCTTTCATGCAACGCCATCTGTTGTTTTTGATAAAATTTTATCGTCATTCTCGTTGAGTAGCAGTTGATAATAAGAAATTTTTTTTCCTGTTATGTTTCAATATTAATGCACTTTCTTCATTAAAAAAATGTTTGTGCATCGCTTATTTTTTTTCGGTTTCAATCTATGAGTTAGAGAGTTGAACTCTCTAAAGTTTTGCTATAATAAATATCAGCAATAATTTTTATGAAACAATTTCTGGGATATATTAGACAAATATTATTTTTGAAATTAATAATTTCGAGAAGAGTATATTATTTTTAATTATTTTATATCATTATTATCAATAGAAAATCATATCTTTATTTTCATGGGAAAATTGTTTTAGAATTGGAAAAGAAATGAAACGGTGGTGTTTTACAAAAAGGAACAAGTGGAGTAAGAAACGTACATAGGTAATAATGCTAACTTGAGCGAAAGTATAATAATTACTGCATTTTCGACTTGTTAAGTACTTTACACAAGTGCTTCATTTAGTGTCGATTTTTGTTTATTTTATGACGCACGATTTTTACATCGTGACATTTGCTGACAGCAGTTTAAAGAGAGTGTTTATTTTCAATAATTTTTGGAACAGCCTCAAAGAATTTTATCCGAACGAAGCAAAGCTTTTTGAAATTTAGCACCAATTTTTATACGACATCGAAGGAGGTTCGTTTAGTTTAAAAAAAATATAGAAAAAATTTCAACTAATGATTTTACTTTAAGTTTACCTTTCATTTAGTTGGAAAGGAAACTTTTCAATGAAATACCACAGTATAGAAAAACCTCAATGATTATGATCACATATTTGGGTACACTCTCTATAAGAGCACGTGTTAAAATTGCAATTTTTATCAATAAACATCTCGAACTCCAGACGTTGAAATCTTATTTCATTTTATACACTGACATCCTTAATCTCTCGAGAACTTCGTACATTTAATTTTTCAAATTTTGCTTACATTATAAAAAAAAGGTATAAATGCATCCAGTGCATCGTCGAAGTAAATAAACAGTGCATCGCAGTACATGTATTATGTATATGTCTTTAATCGAATATAAAAGATCAAGTCTTTGGATACATTGTTTCAAAGAGGAGCGAAAATTTTCCACACCTCCGTCATATTTTTTACTTCTTTATTTTCGTCATTTTAAAATCTTACATTGGTCAATATTATTTTCTCTTAATCGATAAATCGTAGAAAAACAATTGCTTCTTTATTTTCGTCATTCTAAAATCTTTCACTGGTCTATATTTTTTTCTCTCAATCGATAAATCGCAGAAAAAAAAATTACTTCTTTATATTTTTGTCGTTCTGAAACCTTTCATTGGTCAACATTATTTTTTCTTAATCGATCAATCGCAGAAAACAATGTATTGCAATTAATGCTTATAAATTTACTTGTAATTATAATAATTGTACGTCAAAGGGTGGTGGAGGGTGGGGGAAGGAGGGATGGATTAATCACGGAATATTGGGAACTATTTTTAAAATGTGGACGTTTTTTGTGCTTAACAAATAAATTTGATTTTTGTCTACTCGTTCTTCATTTTGTCGTCAGTACTCCTGATCTCAACGTTGCTCTCGCCATCCTCAGCGTTGATTTTGCTCGGTCGCTTCTTTATGTAGGTTTTGTAGTAAAAATCCGAAAAGAGTACGATCATGAATAAATTCTGTGGTATAAGAACCGCTGCTGGCCATTTCGGGAATCCGCAGTCTGGAGTCCAAAGTAATTGGGCGAAGTGGTAGAGTATGAGCATGAATTGTACTAATTGTAACTGCGTGATGTTCTTTTTCCACCAAGGCTTTCCGAGCTTCATCGACGTCAGCAAATAATGAGAATACATTACCACGTGAACGAATGAATTTATCGTGCCTGTAATGTAAATACACGATGCAATGAACTATAAAAATGTTGACGATCCAGCCTTCCGCCTAGCAAGAAGCGTGGCTCTGTTTTCAATCAATCAAATACTTAAGGTAGTTCTATCAAAAAATTGTTTTTGTAGGATTTTGTTGAAAATTTACAAAAACCATCTTTGATACAATGTGCAATTGTATATTAAATTTTGAGAGGTTTTGCTATATAGAACTCGAGATATTTATTGTCAAAAATCACTATTTTCTGCAGTCTCCCATAAGAGCACGTGTTAAATATTGCGATCTTCAGTTTTAAATATCTTGAATTCTGGGTAGTGAAACTTATTGAAATTTTGCACAGCTCTTTATTGTACTTCAAAGAAGCTTCCTTCAGTTTTTTATAAAAATTATAAGTTTATGATTTTTTTAAAACTAGTTTTAAAAAAAAATCCTAAAAAAACATTTTTCTTAATTTTCATACATACGTATCACTTTGGATGACCTTAGATTTGAGTATGTTGTTTTTGAAACAATTTGCAACAGCTTTTCTTAATAAACTTAAGCTCAAAATCCATATGGTATGGAGATAAATTGAGATAAAACTTTTGATTTGACTGTACCGATAGAACTATCTTAAGCATATGAAAAAATGTACCAAATTTTAAATCGTTTTTCTAAATTATTTAAGAGTTATGAAACTCCAAAGTTGCTCAGAATTAAGGTAGTTCTCGTGAAAAATGAGTTTCGACAAATGTTTTAAAAAATTTGGACAAATTTTGTTGAATGTGATCTGAATATGTGGATCAAATTTTAAAAGGCTACGTAGAAGTCAATATGTTTAATGTTAAAAATATCAATGTTTCATGGTCTTCCATAAGAGCACACGTTAAATGTTACAATGTTTAATCTTGAATATTTTCACTTCAAGATGGTGAAACTTCTTGATATTTTGCACAGATTTTTATATAGCTTCAAATAAACTTTAGTTCTTCAAATAAATCAGACAACATTTTTTCAAAATATTTCAAATCATGTAGGAAGTATACCTAACCTTGGATGACCTTGAAGTTCGAGTACATTGTTCTTTAGTCAATTTGCAACAACTTTTCTTAATGAGATTAATCTTGCAAATTACTTTGAACGTCAGAAATACCGAGATGAATATATAGAACTAACTTAACATTCGTTCTTATGGAGAATTCGTTAATTTGCATACAATCCAAATTAAAAAATCTGAGATTCTTGTAAATTTTTTTAAACATATTCTTAGCAATGTTCACTTGGTAGAAATAGTAATTTTTAAAAATTGCTAGTGATGTCTAAAAACGTTTTACTAAAAATTTTAAAAATTAATTGTTCAAATATTAAAAAATGATTAAATCATTATTAAAATATCCCCAAGTTACTAATTGATAGTCAAACTAAGACTAAAAAAATTAAGAACTTTTTAGCAAAAACCAGAATCTGGGTATTACTAATTTAACATCAAAAATGAACTTGTTGCTGTGATTGTTTGTCCCATACATCCTAAATGACGTAAATTTTACCTAAGAGCGTAACATGACCACCGGCAAGATATTTGGTGGTGACCCAACCGCCGAAGCACATTCCAGCGTGATGGTACACATGAAGAAACGTCACCTGATTTTGTTTCTTTCGTAGCACGAAAAATATCGTATCCATGAGATCAATTATTTTAACGATGAAGTACAGCCATACGGTTGCAGCGATCTGATGAACCAAAATTCAATTATTTACAGTAATTACCTCCTATAGTGTAAATAATAAGTTGAATTTTAATTGAACGATTGTGCACCAAGTGAAAAAACTGCGTACCTCGACTGATCGGGGATCCATTGAATAATCAACAGGTTGACACGTAAAGTTGTAATGTCCTAGCCAGCCGAGTTCGAGCGCCTGAAAAGAGCAAAGTCCAATATATAGTATGTTGACTCGAGCAGGATTAATCAGTCATTCCAAATTCATTGCTCATTTTTTTTTCACAGTTGCTCGCAACATGGTATTAAGATCTTTGTGGAATAGCAAATATTGTTTACAAATAAAAAGAAGTCATTGACTCCTGAATATGGTTGGGTACCTTGTAAAGCAGATAAGCACTGAGAACAATCTGTATGACGTTGTAAATCTGCATTATCCTGTCAAGATTGAAGGGCTTTCTGTTTGCCATCCATCGTGGACCCACTGTCTGGACGAAATAAAGATAGACAGCCATTATTCCCAGAACTGGCCAAGGTGAGCCCATCAAGAACCAACTGCTCGTTCGTGGATCTGCGATTTCAAAAACGATCAATCATCGTCCACAATGCTTGATCAAACGAGGGCTAACTTTTCGAAATACCTGCGGCTTCCTCATTGAGATAGTAATAACTTTTTACGAGAGATCTGATTACGGTTGCCATCGTTGATGAGTTTTTTATATCATTGGGACGATCAATGCTCAGGAATAACTTTTTCGTGGATTAAAAAAAATGATTTTTCTTGGTATTTTGGCCAATAAATGATTTAGTTCGAATGTTCACTGGTGTTGGAGGAAGTGTCCGGGTCGAATATTGTTCAGGCACGATGTCGAACGAGGTGTTCGAGGAGAAACCCTCCGGGCCACCTTGCCACTCTGGTTCACCGTTAAAAACTGATCTCACCGAAGGCAAAGTCGTTGCAGCAAAAGCTGCCGAATGAAGAGAGCGTTACCTCAAAAATTAAGATTTGTGATTGGATACTGGCTCGCTGGTGGCGATAATCACATGCGTCATTTAATATATTCCTGTCGTTTAATATAACATTGTACTCGAAAATGGCTCGCATCGACGGTGGGGGCATTGTAAGTTCACTGTTAAGGATGTACGGGACGGACAATCCCAGCAAAAAATAAATTCTTGATGTTTCATTCGTAAAAGTCAGACTCTTACTTTTGCCAAAAATTGCCAATTTTTTGATATTTTTTTTATTGTTAAAACAATTAAATTCTAAATTTTTTTAGTAAAACGTTTTATAATTATACTGTCAATGCAAAATGAATACACTGCTACGAATTTATATTCAAGAATTCAGAAGAATCTCATATCTTTTAATTTTTATTCAGTGTAAATTTACAAATTTTTTATAAGAAGCAATATTAAATCTCAGCAACTGATAACTCTTAAAATAGTTTATCGGTACAGTTAAATTAAAAAAATTTATTTTGGTTTATCTTCGTATCATGTGGTTTGTCAGAAAAAGTTTATCAAGTAAAGTTGTTAGAAATTGATTCAAGAATAGCATACTCAAAATTCAAGATCACCCAAGGTGACATATGTATGAAAAATTGCTACATTGCTACATATGTATGAAAATTAGGAAAATCAAAATTTTAGTCATTTTAAAAAAAATGAAGGAAACTTCTTTAATATTCTTTAAAGAGCTGTGCAAAATTTCATGAAGTTTCACTACCCAGATGTCAAGATATTTAGAATTAAAGGTCGCAATATTTAACGAGTGCCCAAATGGGAGAGTTGAGAATATAGTGATTTTTGACAAAAAATATATCGAGTTCTACGCAGTGAACCTCTTAAAATTTAATATACAACATTTTATCAAAGAGAGTTTTTGCAAATTAAACAAAACCTACGAAAATGATTTTTCGTTAGAACTCCCTTAAACCATTCTGAAAAATTATTTCAAATTTAGCACGTAATTTTTTCATATGTTTAAGAAGGAAATATAAAAAATTTGGTGAAATTCTCATATTTTCAAAAATATCGTTAATCCATCCTTAATGTTAATGAACCTCATGATTAGATTTTCTTTTGTATCTCGACTGACTCTGATTCCAACTATGATATTAATAAGTCAAAAAATATTTTCTGGTGATTCAATTTTTCGACAAATTTCTTTGTTTGTCTGCCACCTTGAGATCAAAATTTTGGTCTTTACAATTATTAATGAAGTTTTATTGTTACCCACGTGACAATTATTTTCCAACTTTTTTTTTGCTAAAATACATTTCTTGACATACCCTTACTAATTACTGCGATATTTTATTATTTTCATAACTTTTCAAAAATCACATGTTAAAAGTTGCGATTCTACATAATGAATATTTTGATTTTCTTTTCGATAAAGTTTTCTCAAATTTAATGCATATATTCGAAAATGACGTCAAAAAACATCGACATAATTTTTCAAGTAATTATGTATTGGAAATAACTTTACTTGCTGTTTTTTGCTTTTACTTTACCCAGAAGGCTTCTAAATTACGAATAATCATCGATAAGATGAAAAAATAGAAGAAATTTCAGCAGTCCATTCGTTTATTTCGGACACTATTGACAGATATAATTCATTTGTAGACAAAATATAAAGGCCAGAAACCTGGAACCTCGATTATCATTCGGAAGAGATTGAAAGAAGCTTTTAATTCGTGGCCATATTGTATATAAATTGTTTGTACTCCTGACCCCGGAATTCCCATTCCCGATGGATTTTATTTTCCGTCGTTACCATTTCGCGGCCTCGATTTTTTATTTTCGAAGCTCGAGAAAAAATTTGTCAGTTCCTCATTGATCAGTAAAATTGATTAATTGTCGAGGAAAAAAAAATGACGAAAAAAAGGAGAGAAATTGCGTGCAAAATCCGGTGATTGTGTGATCGAGAGACGAGAAGTCATTTCTCTGTCGTGGTGACTGCCTTGGGGTTACAGACAGTTTCGAATAGCCGGAAATGATGGCCGACCAGGGTCTCCGCAGTCCTGACCTTACGGTGTTTTCATCACTGCCTGGAATGTGCGACGTGTCGTGATTCGCTTTTTTTCTATCGACGATTAACATATCTATTTAATTTCACAACTTTGTTCAAAAACTGTCTCGTGGAGCTTTCTCTCTTCGGATCAAGAACATGAAAATTCCTTTTTCATTTTCTATGTTCGCATGTCCACTTGATCAATTAAAATTACGTTTTCAGCATGAATGTACTGGGTTTTAATATAGTACATCCACCAAACGATTTTTTTAGAAATTTTTTTAAATTTTGGATAAATTGTCTTTGAAGCCATGTGCATATGTGTATTAAATTTTAAGAAGTTTCCCAGCAAAAAATTCAAGATATTCATTATCGAAAATCATAAATTTTTCTACTTTCCCATAAGAGCACGTATTAAATATTAAATATTAAATATTTAATTAATAATTTATATTAAATAATATAAATTATATTAATAATTTATATTAAATATCGCGATCTTCAACTCTAAATATCTTGACTTCTAAGAAGTAGAACTTCTTGAAATTTGGTACAGATTTTTATAGTGCTTCAAATAGGATTTTTTAGAACTAAAAAAAATCCTAAAAAAATTTTTTTCCTAAATTTCATACATACGTATCACTTAGGATGACTTTTAAGTATGTTGTTCCTGAATCAATTAGTAACAACTTTTTCTAATAAACTGAAGCTGTAAAACCACATGTTACAGAGAAAAAAATAATTAAAAATTTTTTCACTTGCCCGTCATGGATGTACTACCTTAAAATTAAAAGAAAATAAATGAAAATCTTGAAAAATTCAATATCGATTTCTAAAAACGAAGCTTATAGAAAAAAGAAACAAAAACGACATCGTCTTTATCATACTCATCGATTTCATTCATCCCATTCACGAAATTGAATACACTTCATTTGTAATCGTAAAAAAGTGTGAATATAAAGTCGTATATGTTACGTCTGCACTTATAGACATTGATTCTTTTAAAGAGACACAAATATTGCCATTTTTTACTACACATTATGAAAAAAATATATTTTTATCGGTGTTGATCATTAGACAAAAATTTCGTACATGTTTTCGAATGATAAATTATAATTTTTTCGTTAAAATTATAGTCGGAAGAGCTGGAGAATAATTGGTGCGTCTATATACATACTGAGTGAATACAATTTTCCGAAGTAGTGAGAACGAGCAAACGGAGTCAATACTCGAGAAATGCCCTGCTATCTGTTCGAGTCCCATCGCTGACACTTCCCGAGTGAGCGCAAAATCACTTTCGGCGTAACAAAACAAAAACGTAAATTCACAGAATTCCCAGCCATATTCATAATCGCAAACTATTTTTCAATCAATGCACATTGATTGAGGCAATCTTAAAGTAGTACCACCGAAACGGTCCATTCAAAAGTTTGTCCTTACGTGTTGGCTAAATATAAAATTAAAATTTCTTGGCACGGAATTCGTTCAAAAATTACACAGATCTTTTTTAGAATTGTGTTAAAGTGTATGTTAAATTTAAAAAGGCTTTACCATGTAGTTATTTAGATATTAATTTTTAAAAACATGGGTTTTTATGGAAGATTTGACAAAGCAACGATTTTCGATGTACAATATCTAGATTTCTAGATGGTGAAGCTTTGTAAAATTTAGCATACGTGTTCATATGAAATTCTAGAAGATCTATGCAAATTTTTAAGAAAATCTATCTTAACGAGGTTTTGGGCTTGTACTACAACCGTGTTGGCTAATTGTAAAATCATAAATTGAAATTTCTTGGTACAGAAATTATTCAAAAATTATACAAATTTTCTTTAGCATTGTGTTAAAGTGTATGCTAAATTTGAAAAGGCTCTACCATGTAGTTATTAAAAGATTAATTTTTAAAAATTTCTAGTTTTAACATGGGCTTTTATAGAAGATTCGACAAAGCAACAATTTTCAATGTATAATATCCCAATTTCTCGATGGTGAAGCTTTGTAAAATTTGACACACCCTTTCATGTGATATTAAAGAAAATCTGTACAAATTAAAAAAAAAAATCTGTCTCAACACATGGTTTTGCGGTTGTACTACCTCAAGATTTTAGAAACGACCATGAATACGACTTTCTACTTGTATCCGAATAACCTAAACCTCGGGAACGCTTATTTATCCGTATCAAATCGCCTGATGCACCTCACGACTCCCGAAAATGTCCTTTCACTTTTTATTCCTGACTTTGGTGGGCCGAGGCAACGATCAGACTTTGCGGAGTGAAAATAGAGAGATAGCAGCGAGTGATCGCTACCTTACAATTATTTCGTCGATATTTTATCAATCGCTGCACTGAGAGAAATTACGATAGTAAATCATACCACAAAGTGACAACTATCCTAATGATTTTACAACTAAATATATTTTTGTAGCAAAACGATTTATATTTAGAACAAATTCTAAATAAAATATGTCTAATTTAAAAAATAGTATAATCGTCACTTTTACACGGTAAGATCTGCCATGCTTCTTTTCGGTATGATAAATCGCGATCTATCCTTTACGGGCGTACTAAATAATAATAATAACAACAACAACAATAATATTCATAATTATAATAATGATAATAAAAATTTGAGCAATCGTTTTCTTGTGATTCGTACTTTTGACAATTTTTATTGTTTTTTTTTTTGTTTTTTTTGTTTCTCGGACCGATAGTGTCTCTAGCTGCAAAGCCGATCGCGTTCTCATCGTCGCACGAAATTCGACTTACGATAACTCGCTCGGTAAAGTACTGACAGATATTCGTGGCGGTGTCGCGAAGCAGAGCCACGAATGTTCCGAATTATCTCGTCGGCGAAGAAGATTCGTGGATCGGGAGTATGATCGAGGCCGATCTGCGAATCGCTTACCGATCGTAAAACCGTATCGTAAACCGTTCGTGGCTCAGTCGCTCTTGATCCCGTTAATTTTGGCAGCCTTATTGTTGTCGATAACGCCGTTTTTCAGGCTCGAGATCTTGCTGGCGGCAGCTCTCGACTTGACGTAATTCGTGATGTAAAACGAGCCGAATAGGTAGATGAAGAAGAAGGCGTTTGTCATTAGGAGGACCGACAGGACCTTCGGGAAGTCGCAGTCGCTGAATGTCGTCAGGAAATTCTGCACGAAGATTATCGAGAATTGGACGAGCTGGAGCGAGGTCAGGTACCTTTTCCACCAGAGATACTTCTGTATCGAGGGTCCCATCGCTGCGAGCATGTAGTACGTGTACATCAAAATGTGGATGAACGAGTTTATGAAGCCCAGAAGCGTCGCCTGGCCACCCGGAAAGAATCGGACACCGATCCACGCGGTTATCGGCATCAGCGAGTGGTGATATACGTGCAGGAACGATATTTGACGTTGCTTCTTTCTCAACACGAAGAACACCGTGTCCAGGAGCTCGATCAGCTTGCAGATGTAGTACAGCCACACGGCTCGTGCTATCTGCAACATTATTCGGCAATTTTTTTCTCTTTTTTTTTAACTTTTCGATCGGCACACTTTGCAGTAGCTCGCAGCGAGCGTTTGTCAATGTTTATGGTAGACATTTATTTTTTTATTTTTATCGTATTGAGGATGTGTGAGCGATTTTTTTTTAGTGGAGAATTTGATAAATTTTTGGTATTTTGTTCTTAAAGATGTATGAAAATGTTGTGCCAAATTTGAAGTTTTTGAAACTCTAAAGTTTTTGTGATTTAACGTTGCTTCTTATTATGGTGATTTGGTAAATTTGGTCTGAATAGAAATTTGGAAATGTGAGATTGTTGTGAATTTTTTTTTTAATTTTCGTAGTATTTTATATATAGATGGTAATTCCAAAACGTTTTACTAAAAAATGTCTTATTTAATTGTTGAAATAATAAAAAATGTTTAAATTATTTTTAAAATATGCTCAAGTTGCCAATTGATAGTCAAGCCAAGACTCAAATAATTGGCAACTTTTTAGCAAAAGCCAGAATCTTATGAATTTAACTTCAAGAATTTACTTTTTGTTGGGATTGTCTGTCCCATACATCTGAAAATTGTATATTATCGATATCACGAAATTTTTTATACCCATCCAAATACATGACGTTAAAAATTTCAAAATTGTACTTCACCAGACATTTGAAGAGTTACAAAATATTGTCACTCTCTTGTCTTGTTGAGAGCTATACTCTCTTAGGCGAATTCCACTTATTGTTCACAATGCCTTCGTCTTATCCTTATTACATTGATTATCTAACTATTTAATTTTCTTATTTCTTCAATATCTTAGAAATAAATCTATTTCACACACCAATTTGACACGTTAGAAGTGGATTATAAATTCAATATTATTATTTTTTAATATAAAGGTGATGGAATATGTGTACACTTTCAATGAAATCACAAATTTGACGAGATATCGAAAGTTTTGATCGAATTATATATGTAGACCTTAGGATGGATGGGAAAAACCATTCCAGCAAAAAGTAAATTCTTGACGGTAGATTCGTAAAATCTAGACTCTGGATTTTACAAAAAAGTTGCCAACTTTCCGATTTTCAGATTGATCATCAATTGACAACTTGAGCATATTTTAACAACAATTTAAACTTTTTTATTGTTTAAACAATTAAATAAAATAAAATTTGTAAAAACGTTTTGACATTACTGTCTATACAAAATGAACACTACCACGAATATATAAAAATAAAATTCAAAAAAATCTCATATTTTAAAATTGGTATTCAGTGCAAAATTATAAATTCACCATAAGAAAAGCAATGTTAAATTTCAGTAACATTGAAATTTGATAACTCTTAAACCATTCAATAATACGATTTCAAATTTGACACGAATTTTTTTCATATGCTTAAGAATAAAATACCAAAAATTTATAAAACTCTCATATTTTTAAAAATATCAGTCATGCGAATCTCAAAATCTTATACATTAAACATTCTATAATTAGTATAATCGTTCATTAATAAAAACTATAAGTGATGTTTCTTTTTCTTTTATGTTAATCTAACAAATAATCATTGATAGCAGCTTATTTTTTTTCATTTGACATAATTTCTACTTAATCCACACTAATCGATGAGTAAACTACTTGAAACTTAACCCCAATTATATTTCACTCGGGACGTGTAAAGCGAATATGAATTGAAAGTATAAATCCTTGAACATAATTGTATGAAATAGAAACTCATGTAATAATCGAATACTTGATAAGTGATTAAAAGTCGATAGTACGTGATTTTACGTATTCTCGTGATTCCAGAATATTGAGTTTTTTTTTAATCATCAGTCACGTACAATTTATTAAAAAATATTTCCAAGTGGCTGAAGAAATACTTTTGAACGTATTGAGTTACTTGTGAAAGGAGGTTTTAGAGTGAGAAACTCGGGAAAAATACGATAGTGCATGATTAATAGTGAAGGAAATTATAGAAATTGTTTTGCTTCTTCATAGAATCTGCGAAAAAATGAATAGAGTGATGAATACATCGTATCTTAAGTAATTTTAAAGTTGCAAGAAGCAATTGTCGAAGCATCACAAATAAAAATATATCATATTCTTTATCAATTACTACGATATAAAAAAATGTATTTAAAAAAATTAATTTAAAGAAATATTTTTAAATCGATACTTTTAAATATTTTAGTATAACATGAAACAAAAGAAAGATATAAAATGTATTTTCTTATCCAATTAAAGTTTTGATAAACTGCATACAAGCATTTTTATTTTGTTTCTTTTTTTTATAACTTTGTCTAGTATATTTGTTTTCGTAAACGTCAGTAAAAGATAATTAGGGTTTTTTTATATTTATGAAACAAATGGATAAAAATAAGATTTTTAAGTCAGTATTTTTAAGTAATTTAGTACAACACGATACAAAAGAAAAATGCAAAATATTTTTTATCATTCAATTAAAGTTTCGGTGTAGTGAATGAAAACATTTGTGTTTTGTTTTTTTTTCAATAACTTTTTAAATAAACTGCTTGATAGATTGTTTTTTTAAAAAATATCAAACCAAATTTTTGTTTCGTTGAACGTTAATAAAGTATCATTAGGGTGTTTTGTTATTTATGAAATAAATGAAAAAAAAAACAAGATATTTAAATCAGTATTTTTAAGCATTTCAGTACATCACGAAATAAAAGAAAAATGGTAAATATGCTTTTTTCATCCATTTAAAGTTTTAGTATAGTGAATACAAGCATTTTTGTTTTGTTTTTTTTTTTAATAACGTTTGAAACAAATTGCTAGGTAGTTTGTTTATTTAAAAAATATAAAATTAAATTTTTGTTTCGTTGAACGTTTATAAAAGATCATTACGGTATTTTGTTATTTATGAAATAAATGAAAAAAAAAACAAGATATTTGAACCAGTATTTTTAAGCATTTGAGTACAACACGAAACAAAAAAAATGCTAAATTTATTTTTTTTTCATCCAATCAAAGTTTTGGTATACAAGCACTTTTTAAAATAACTTGTCATTAAAAAATAATTAGGGTATATTGATATTTATGAAACAAATGAAAAAAAAACAAGATATTTAAATCAGTATTTTTAAGCATTTGAGTACAACAGGAAACAAAAAAAAATGCTAAATTTTTTTTTTCATCCAATGAAAGTTTTGGTATGGTGAATAGAGTTACATTTAAGGAGGTTGGCTGTAGCCATTTGTAAATGGCGAAAATAAATTAAGTTTTACGTGTTAAAAGTATAGGGAATCGAAATTTGTTAAGGACACGATGAAAATTTGAAATAACGTTCTTTGTCACTAAAGAAATTTATATAAATT
>JAPYYW010002926.1:0-17510 GCA_030522545.1 Cremastinae sp. A BG-2022a
TTGACAAATATCTTCAAGACAATAAGTGATAAATTTGAAAATATATCAACATTATTCTAGCGGCATTCTCTTCATTTTGCAAATATCTTTAAAAATCACTCTTAATAAAGAGTTTATTACATCAGGTGACAGTGAATTTGTCAACGAATTAAGACAATAAACTGACATTTTCAGCGTTTTTTCAATTGTTCATTATGAATTCTTGAATTCTGCCTCGAATAAGTAGCATTTTCGTTATCTACAGGACATTTCCGATCAAACAAGGTCTTAAAATCGATAAAAAAAAACATTTGAAAAATTTTGCCAATTTTTCATTTTTTCAAAAATCTTCAAGGCATCATGAATTAAAAAAAAATGTACGTATTAACGTAATTCCAACGCCATTCGCTTAGTTTTGCAAAAATCTTGAAAAATCACACGTTATAAAGTATACATTTCGTCAAGAAAACGGAAAGATATTGCTAACTGAAATTTCATGGGTCCACGAGACCCAGTGTGACTGACCAAATTCTTTGAAATTTTTAAAATTCGATTGTAAGAGCCTATTCGATCGGAAATTTCCCGTAGATGACGAAAATGCTACTTATTGGGGGCAAAATCCAAGAATTCATATAGAATGAGCCAAAAAAACTGACTTTTGGATCAGTTTTTCTATTACCGTGAGGGCGCCAATGTATATATACGATTCAAGAATAAGGTATAATGTCAACAGCACATTAGCTGTAAAACACTTTGAAAATCACCCCCGTGATAAAGTGGATTTTTGATCAAGAGAAATTTTCATTTTTCTCCACGAGACCCACCAAATGTCTAGACACTCGATCGCCAAATTTCCCGTAGATTACGAAATTAATTAATAATCATTCCGGGTGCAATAAAAAATAATGGAAAAATGAAAAAAAAAAAAACTGATCGAAAAGTCAGTTTTTTCCATTCTTTTTCAATGTGAATTCTTGCATTTCGCCCCGTATCGGTAACACACAATTTTTTTGTTTATTTACACGAAATATTCTGATGAATATTTTCTATATTTTCGAAATAAGAGATGCATGAAGCTCGAGAATAATCGCAATTGATCGGAATAGAGCGTGTTACCATTGTGCGGGGGTTTCCTTCAAAATATCGTTAAGCAGTATCTATATGTATAAGAGAGTACATGTAACAAAACTTACAACAAAATTAGGGCCCATTGACAAACGTTGACAATTTTCAATTTCTCGCATGCACAATTCTGTCGTCATGTGATCGTCGGTCGCTTCATCTCGGACTCCCCATCTCATGTCCACGACCTGTTACCGTTTCACATCAATTTACATTTAACACGCTCCAACACACTTTATTATTCTTCTTGTTTTAATAATAATAATAATAATAATACTCGCTTGAAATTCGAGACCGTGCTTTTCTCTGCAATAATCCTTGAGTTTTGGATAGCACTGGGCCATCAGAGTATTCCTCTCCATCGTAGTATCTGCGCCCCGACGTAGTATTTAATATTTATTCAAGATCAAGAATGCGGATTGAAAGTCTTACCGGTAAAGGTGGAACTGGTGAAAATTCTGACGATTTTCGAGCTAACGGGTGGTAAAGATTTTAGGGAGCCCGAAAAAATAGAATCTATCGTTTTTTCGTCCATCCTGATGCTGCTGCTGCTCCGCCCGGCTCGTTGGTCCGCTGCTGCTCCCGGATAATTCAACCGTCTTCCAACGATACTTCTTTTATCCAAATTATGATGCCAGGCTGCGAAAATCAAGGCGCAAATAAATTGATTCAGTTGCCAAGGAGCTTGTTTACTTCATGACCTTGCTCGATTGATCCTGTGCCCGTGGAGGGGGGAGGGGGAGGGGGAAAGTACCAAAATAGACGATAAGAGAGAGAGCTCTGCCCAAACAAATTTATCGATTTTCTCTTAATACATATATTCTCTAATACCTTTTTTTTTTTCTTCATTTTTGTGTGTTTTTAGGCAAAATAGGAAAGAAGAGGGAGGATAAATAGTCTACGGAATGCCGGAATGAGGGGAATTTGAAATTCGTTTTTTTAAAGTAATACTCGGACGCGCAATAATGGCACCTCCAGATCCGTTGACTCAGATGAACACGTACAGATCGTACGTCACGACGCTGGCTGATCCTGGTTCCAAGGATGAAGTCAAATTGAAAGCAGCTCAGGAGCTTTCCGAAAATTTCGAGGTTACATTCTTATTATTATTATTATTTATAATCGAGACAGAATGAGTATGTTTTAATGAAGAAGGGGGGGGGGCTCTCGTCGATAATAATGTATTTCCCTCGATTGATTTCTCAACGACAGGTGATCATGTGCTCGGCCCAGTATCCAGCCTTTCTCGATCACCTCATGAAGATTTTTTTGAAGATTCTCCAGGAGGGTGAGCCTCACTTTATCAGCGAGTACAATATTCAACAGGTCCGAAAATTGATCCTCGAGATGATTCATCGTTTACCAACCAACGAATATCTCAGGCCTTACGTTAAACAGATATTGAGTCTGATGCTGAAATTATTGGAGACTGAAAACGAGGAGAACATTCTCGTATGTCTCAGAATAATAATAGAATTGCACAAACAGTACAGACCAACTTTTAATCCCGAGGTATTATTATTATTATGTTCATACTATTTTTTTATCTTGTTCATTTTATCAAATATTATATGTCAAATAGCAGAGGGCCATTTGAATTTAAAAAAAAAAAAAAAAAAAAGAACACACACAGACACACACGCGCGTATATCATTTGCAGATTCAACATTTTTTGCAATTTGTTAAATCGATATACAGCGAGTTGCCAAAAAATTTACCGAAAATATTCGAACCTCGTCCACCGTTGCGAGTAAAGGAACTTTCGGAAATAAATATCGATGCATTGCTGAAGGAAACTTTTACAATAACTGTGATACAGATTGAAAAAAAAACTGCCGATGGTACAGTCGTTACGGTGAGTTTTAGTACGCTGCTACGGTAGCTTCGTTCAAGTGTTTTTTTTTTATTTATTTATTGAAAACTAAAAGAGAAAGAAAAGTAAAGAGAAGATAAACAATTGATTAATTTCATAAATTTCTAGTACAATCTCATCCCAAAAGCGGTAATGTCGTTGAAGGTTCTTCAGGAACTGCCGATAATAGTTGTCCTCATGTACCAGATATACAAGCAAAACGTTCATCAGGACGTTTCCGACTTTATCCCGCTGATAATGACGACGATTACGCTCCAGCCGAGTCCACAGCATCGAGCCTCACCAGCCTTCAATAAGGAGGTTTTTGTCGATTTCATGGGAGCACAGATCAAGACTCTGAGCTTCCTCGCTTATATAATAAGAATTTATCAGGACGTCGTTTCCCAGCACAGCACTATGATGGTTAAGGGAATGCTCGGGCTATTGACGCTGTGCCCGATGGAAGTGGCGCATTTGCGGAAAGAATTGTTAATCGCGGCAAGGCACATTCTCGCGACGGATCTTCGAACAAAATTTGTACCTCACATGGAGCGACTGTTCGACGAGGAGGTTTTGCTCGGTCACGGCTGGACAACCCACGAATCTCTCAGACCGCTCGCTTATTCGACGCTGGCCGATCTCGTCCATCATGTCCGCCAGTTGCTACCGCTGAGCGATCTCGCACGAGCGGTTCATCTCTTTAGCAAAAACGTTCACGATCAGAGCTTACCTACTACGATACAGACCATGTCTTGCAAATTGTTGCTCAATCTAGTCGAGTGTATTCGACAGCGCAGCGATGCCGAGAATAGCAATCAGGGCCGAGAATTGTTGATGCGAATGCTCGAAGTTTTTGTCCTCAAGTTCAAGACGATTACGAAATTGCAAATGCCAATATTATTGAATAAATCGAAAGTCGCAACTGGATCGGTGACGACGACGACGACGACGGTGGCGGCATCGGCATCGGCAGCACCACCAGCAGCGACTACGTCAACAACAACAACAACTGTCGATATTAAAAACGAAGATAACAACAAAGCAGTCGAACCTAATGAGGATAAAGAGATTAGTGGCAAATCAAAGTTTGGTTTTCCACAGTCTCAGGCGATAAATTACAACGTCGCCGATTATCGGAGTCTCGTAAAGACTCTCGTTTGCGGAGTTAAAACTATAACTTGGGGATGCGCCAATTGCAAAACTGGAGAAGTTTGTCAACCGAAGCAATTTCAACCAAAGGAGACTCTTGTTTTCATTCGTCTCGTTAAATGGGCATTGCAGGCTCTTGATATTTATACGATCGGACCTCCCGGTGGTGGTGGTGGTGGTGGTGTTGTCGTTGGGGGAAGCGCCAACTCGCTCGGTCAATCCGGTACTACTGCTACTGGTGGTACCACCACCACCACCACCAGCACCAGCACCACCGCCAGCAGCAGCAGCACCACCAGCAGCACGAGCACCACCGCCACCAACAGTGGTAATAATGCAGGAGGAGGAGGAGCTCGTCCCGTTCAGGCACAAACGGTTCGTACCAAGGAGGAAAAAGAGGTGCTCGAGCACTTTAGCGGAGTTTTCTCCATGATGAATCCGCAAACGTTTCAAGAAATATTTTCAACCACGATCGATTACATGGTCGAGAGGATATTTAAGAATTGCGCTCTTCAAATAGTCGGTAATTCGTTTCTGGCGAATCCAACGACCTCGCCAATATTCGCAACGGTCCTCGTCGAGTATCTCCTCGAGAGAATGGACGATATGGGATCGAACGTTGAGCGGAGCAATCTCTATTTGAGACTGTTCAAGCTCGTATTTGGAAGCGTATCCCTGTTTCCAGCGGAAAACGAGCACATGCTGCGGCCGCATTTGCATCAAATTGTAAACAGATCGATGGAACTGGCAATGTCAGCGAAGGAGCCTTACAATTATTTTTTGCTCCTCCGAGCGTTATTTCGCTCGATCGGCGGGGGCTCGCACGACTTGCTGTATCAAGAATTTTTACCGCTCTTGCCGAATTTGCTCGAAGGCCTGAATCGTCTTCAGTCCGGTCTTCACAAGCAGCACATGAAGGATCTCTTTGTCGAGCTGTGCCTGACGGTCCCGGTCCGTTTGAGCTCCCTGCTGCCTTATCTACCGATGCTGATGGATCCTCTCGTCTCCGCTCTGAACGGGAGCCACACCCTCGTATCCCAAGGACTGAGGACTCTCGAGCTGTGCGTCGACAATTTGCAGCCGGATTTCCTGTACGAGCACATACAGCCGGTAAGGGCGGACCTCATGCAGGCCCTCTGGCGGACCCTTCGTAATCCAACGGACCAGGTGGCCCACGTCGCCTTTCGGGTTCTCGGAAAATTCGGAGGTGGCAATCGAAAGATGATGATCGAGCCGCAAAAGCTTGCCAACAACGAGCGTCATACCGAGTCGTCACCGCCCGGAATATTCGTTTATATACAAGATTCTGGGAAACGGATCGAATTGCCCCTCGAGAGGCTCATTCAGACCGCCCTTGCCGGCTTAAAGTCCAACACGACCGATCCGTATTATCGTCGACAGTGCTGGCAGCTGATAAATTGTTACCTCGCGGGCTCGTTGGCTCTCGAGGACGACAGAGGGAGCCTCCATCGTTTGTTCTCCCATCGGAGTTTCAAGGAGGCTAAAATTCGGCATCAGCAGGGCCCCCATTACAAGTGCCCGGACATTGTCGCGCGCAACGTTATGCAGAACGCCCTCACGGGACTGTTTGTCGCGGCTGCGATAAAGGAACTCCGTCAGTCCGTGCTCGGAAGCATGGTCTCGATCGTCCGTCACTTGACAATGGTAGCGATTGCTCAACAGGCAGGACCCTATCCGCAAATACATTCATCAGTGACGATGACCAACAGCAATTCGACGATAAATGGTAACAAGAAGAGGAAGAACAGCAGCAGCAGCAGCAACAACAACGGTCTAGATCCTCTCGTACTGATCGACGCTCTCGCCTTCATAATGGGACACGAGGAGAAAGAATTGTGCAAACCGGGAAATCTTGCCCTCGTTATTATCCTCGAGACGGCGAGTAACATACTCGGTAGCAAGGAACGTGCCTGTCAGCTTCCCTTTATGGAATATCTAGCAGAGAGAATGTGCTCGCTGTGCTACGAGCGGGCTTGGTACGCAAAGTTGGGCGGATGCATAGCGATAAAATTTATGTTTGAACGAATGGCGACCAAGTGGGTTCTCAATCATCTCTTTGTCTTTCTCAAGGCACTCATGTTCGTTATGATGGATCTTACGGGGGAAGTGTCGAACGGGGCGATCGACATGGCGAAAGCGAATTTGGAAGAGATGCTGAGGGTTTGCGTCGAGTGTTGGTCGACGCGAAGACAGCAGCAGCAGCAGCAGCTTCCTGTTGCAGAGGAACTCCAATTGCTCGAGGCTCGTAACAAGAGCCTGTACGAGGTTACTCACGAGTTGGTAAGACAGGTTACCTCGCCTCACACGATTGTCCGGGAACAGGCAATATCCTCGCTGAGGCTTCTCGCTCGTATCCAGTCAAAGAGCGTTACGGAGGTTATGGAGCCCCACAAGGAAGTCCTCGCCGATATGATACCACCGAAGAAGCATCTTCTCCGACTGCAGCCGGCAAACGCCCAGATCGGGCTGATGGACGGTAATACGTTCTGCACGAGCCTGACGCCTCGCTTGTTCACGATCGATCTCAGCCTCGGCGAGCACAAAATATTTTTCCAGGAGCTGCTGGCTCTGAGCGAGGCCGAGGACGCGACGCTTAACAAATTGCCCTGTTACAAGTCCGTAACGAATCTTGTACCCCTGAGAAAATCGGCACTACGGGCTCTCGCTGCGTGCCATTATATTGTCGGGTGCAGAGAAAAGATCTTCAGCGTGCTGTACAAGGCTCTTGAAAAGCCAAATAGCGAGCTGCAGGAGGCCGCCTTCGAGTGCATGCAGAAATTTATCGCTGGATTTCAGATCGACATGGAATCGGTACACGCGATAATGCGCCCGATGCTCCTTACCCTCGGAGATCACAGAAATTTGAGCCTTAACTGCGTCAAGAGGCTATCCTATCTTACCCAATTGTTTCCCAGCACCTTCAGTATAACGCTGTGCGAGCAGCTGCTTCAGCATTTGAAAAAGTTGCTGGAAAATCTGGTACAGGCGAACAAGGGGGTCGACAGGAGCGGCGAAAACGAGCTCAAGATAGCGACGATTATTGGCATATTTCACAAAATACCAGCGGCAACTCCCAAATTTATCGACGTCCTCTGCCGTTTGGTCCTCCAAACGGAAAAGTCCCTCCTAGTCGAGGCTTCCAGTCCGTTCAGGGTGCCACTGATGAAATTTTTGCTACGGTATCCGAACGAGAGTCTCAATCTCCTGCTGCAGGACAACAATATTAAGGATCACCAGTGGAGCAGGTATCTCGAGTTTCTCATAAAGGATAAAAAAGAGGGGAAAGCCTTCCGTGAGGCGTTGCACAAGAGTTGCACCGGTAGGCTGATGGCGATGCTCCACTGCGGGAATAACACCGGGGGGAGCAGCACCAATCCGAGCAGCGGGAGCCAAACGAATCTAACGAGCCCCGCGGACAAGAGCGAGCTGCAGCACCAGGCGATTAGAATAATCTCGATCCTGATTAAATTCGACGAGCAGTGGCTCTCGGGTGAGGGGCAACTCGTCGGGGCGGTCAGGCAGATATGGTCCAACGACGAGTACCAGGCTCTTCACAGGCGCGTCGAGACTGTCGACTTTTCCCGGTGGAAGGAGCCCAAGTTGATTGTCCAGATATTGCTCCATTATTTCAAGCATCACACCAACGAGATTGATCTCCTATTTCAACTATTGAGAGCCTGCTGCGACCGTTTTATACCCGATTTTCAATTTTTGCGGGATTTCCTCGAGAACACGGTCGCTCACGAGTACACCGTTGAATGGAAGAGAAGCGCCTTCTTTCTCTTCGTTCAACACTTTCCAACCGGCAACATGTCCCAGGAGCTCAAGGCGAAAGTTCTTCAGCTCATCATAATACCGTGCTTCGCGGTGAGCTTCGACAGGGGCGAGGGCACCAAATTGGTCGGTGGAGCACCGATGCCCTATCAGGACAATCCGGATAACGTTGTTTCCGTCTTCATAAGTAAAATCATTGATCCGGAAAATCCGTTCGGATCGGCCGATTGCGTCCGAATCTCGTTACTCCAGTTCTCCTGTCTCCTCGTCGAGCAAGCCTCTCAGCACATTCACGACGTAACGAACAAGCGCCAGGGCAACAAGCTCCGGAGGCTCATGGCCTTTGCCTGGCCCTGCCTTCTCGGTAAGAATTGCGTCGATCCGGCAACCCGGTATCACGGGCATCTCCTTCTCAGTCACATTATCGCCAAGTTTGCCATTCACAAGAGGATCGTACTTCAGGTATTTCACAGTTTGATAAAGGCCCACGCGGTCGAGGCGAGAAACGTTGTACGGCAGGCCCTCGAGATTCTAACACCGGCGATGCCCGTAAGAATGGAGGACGGTAACACGATGCTCACGCACTGGACCAAGAAGATTATTGTCGAGGAGGGACACTCGATGCAACAATTGTTTCACATATTGCAACTGGTTGTACGTCATTACAGGGTCTATTATCCGGTGAGGCATCATTTGGTTCAACACATGGTTAATTCGATCCAAAGACTGGGTTTTTCACCAACGGCGACAATCGAGCATCGACGATTGGCCGTCGAGCTCGCAGAGGTTATAATTAAATGGGAATTGCACAGAATAAAGGACGAGGTGGCGGCGGCGGCGGCGGTTGCGGCGAGTTCATCGAATCAAAGCAGTATCTGCACCAGCGGAACAGCAAGTGCTGCTACGAGCAGCATAACCACGATAACATCGTCGTCAATCGGTAGTAATAACGATAATGAGATTGTAGAGACGAGCAGCCATGCCCCCGGCGGCGGCGGGGGAATTCGTCGGCAAATACCGGAAGATCCGAGTCAAACGCCGCCAGCCAAAAAAATGGCTGTCCAAGGCTGTTCGGCGGCAGGAGGAGCCCTCCCCGTTCCCGTCCCCGTCGCCGGTGGTGGTACAACGCCACCGCTCGCCGTGAATGTTGCTCGCGTTGAGCCAGGAGCGACGAAACCGATCGAGAGAGCTCAGGCCGAGGCGATACTCAATTTTTTGCTTCGCCTGGCTTGTCAGGTAAACGATGCTGCAAATACACAGGGTAATCCTGGCGAACAATTGTCGAGACGTTGCGTAACCCTGTTGAAGATGGCACTAAAGCCGGACGTATGGCCACAATCGTGCGATCTCAAGCTCGCCTTTCTCGACAAGGTATTTGCGAGCGTCGACAATGCACAACCGAATTACGGCAACATCTGCACGGCTCTCGAACTTTTGACCTTCCTCCTCGGAGTTATGAAACGAGAGCAGATACTGCTAAGCTTGAAACCGCTCCAACGGGGCCTCGGGGCTTGCATCGGGAGCACCAATACAAAAGTCATTCGACTCGTTCATGCTCTCCTGTCCCGATTGATGAGTATCTTTCCGACGGAGCCGACCTCATCGAGCCTTGGCTCCAAGCACGAGGAGCTCGACACCCTGTACACGAGCGTTGCCAAATTCATAACCGACGGATTGGCAGCCTACGAGAAAAACAGCTCGGCAACTCCGAGCTCCCTCTTCGGTACCCTGATGATGCTCAAGGCGGCCTGCACCAACAATAATAGTTACATCGACAGATATATAACGGGCTTCATGAGGGTACTTCACCGAATGGCCAAGGAGCATCTTCATCCTCAGTCGCAGACCGAAGCGAATCCGGTCGGGAGCGAGCTCCTCATTCTCAGTCTCGATCTTGTTAAAAATCGGGTCGTCGTTATGGGAGTTGAGATGCGAAAGTCATTCATCGGCTCGATTCTCGTCGGGCTCATCGAGAAAACCCAGGACATCAAGGTCATGAGAGCCATTACCAAGATGCTCGAGGAATGGATGAAAAACAAGAATCCCATTGCTGTTAATCAGGCCCCTTGCCTCCGAGAAAAGTCAATATTGCTCGTCAAAATGATGCAGTACGTCGAAAAGAGATTCCCGGACGATCTCGAGCTGAATGCTCACTTTTTGGAGCTCGTACATTACGTATATTGCGACGAGAGCCTCAAATCTTCGGAATTGACCTCGAAACTCGAACCGGCATTTTTATCCGGTCTCCGTTGTGTCCAGCCTCACATAAGGGCCCGATTTTTCAATGTTTTCGACAAATCCATGCAGCGACGTCTCTTCGATCGTCTACTCTACATTGTCTGCAGTCAGAGCTGGGATGCCATGGGTCCTCATTATTGGATAAAACAGTGTATCGAATTGTTAATCGTCACGGCCGATCCGACGACTCGTATCAAATTGAGCAATCGTAATATCCTTTTGCCATCGATAACCTCGATTATGAGAAAGAGCGAGGAGGAGGAGGAGGAGGCGGCAGCGGCGGCGGCGAAGGCGGCGGCGGCCTCTGCTGCTGCTGCTGCTGCTGCGGCTGCGGCTGCTGCGGTTGTTGCCAAGAATCTCGACGACAATGACGACGACGACGACGACGATGACGACGACGACGACGATGACGATGACGACGACGACATTGACGACGATGACGATGACGACGACGACGACGACGACGACGATGACGACAACAACAACAATAGCAACAACAACAACAATAACAACAACAATAACAACAACAACAACAACAACGACAACGACGACAACGATGAGGAGGATGACGACGAGACCAACAATGCCGATAACGGCGAAGACGAAAAAAATTATTTCCCCAACAACGGTACGAATTTTATCATAAAGGAGGAAAAACCGGACGAGGATAACACCAACGAGCACCAAGATATCGAACGTCCCGATTACAATTATCATCAAAATTATATAAATGACATTAAAGAGGAAGATATGATGTTTGATAATTTGGAAATGATGACTGATGAACGTAAAGTTGGGAGAAACGAGGAGAACGCAGCGATATCGAATTATTCAGAGGATAAGAGAGGTCCCCCGCCCGGCGGGGCGGCGGCGGCGTCGTCGACATCGTCGTCGTCGTCGTCGTCGTCGCCGTCGACGTCGACGACGGGCAGTCTCGCTCAGCTTGTCTCGAAACAATCGGAATATCTGGAACAATCGAGAAAAATTCGAACGGAGGAATTGCTCAATGCGGCCGCTCAATTGTGCCACATGGATACAAATGTTGCCGAGGACGTATGGTTGGAGCTCTTTCCCCGGCTATGGTCGATTCTCGATGAGAATCAGCACAACATTCTCATTGCCGAGATGGTACCGTTCGTCTGCAGTGGTAGCCACGTTATTCAAAAGGATTGTCATCCTTCGGCGATTGCGAGCTTCGTCGAGGCAATGACACGTTGCGATCCTCCAGTCCCGATGCGACCGGCTCTCATGAAATATCTCGGGAGATCTCACAATCTGTGGCATCGTATGACACTCTGCCTGGAGCAGATGGCGCTGGAGACGACGGCGGCGGCGGCGGCGGCGACGAGCTCAGGGACGAGCTCAGCGACGATAGCGGCGGCAAATCGAGCCAAGAGCAGAGATAACAACGAGTATTGTTACGAATTTGAGCCGGAAAACAGCAGCAGCCCGCACGCGGAGGTCCTCGATTCTCTGTCGGACATGTATTCGTTGCTGTGCGAGGAGGACATGTGGTCCGGTCTTTGGCAGAAGCACGCCCACTACAAGGAGACCCTCCAAGCGTGCGCGCTCGAGCAACAGGGATTCTTCGAGCAGGCTCAGGGAGCTTACGACGTAGCCATGACGAAATTCAAGCAGGACTTTGCGAGCGCCCCGGCCCCGTTCAAGACCCAGCGCGAGGCGATGCTCTGGGAGGAACACTGGATCCGTTGCGCGAAAGAGCTCAACCAGTGGGACCTCTTGCTAGATTACGGTAGCAAAAAGTCCGAGACGAATCCCTTTCTCATTCTCGAGAGCTCCTGGCGTATACCCAATTGGAACCTCATGAAGGAGGCCCTCGGCCAGCTCGAGCACAATTGCCCGAAGGAGATGGCCTGGAAGGTAAACCTATATCGGGGCTATCTCGCAATCTGTCACAGCGAGGAGAAACATTTCACCGCGGTCGAGAGATACGTCGAGCTCGCCTCGGGCCTCTGCATGAGAGAATGGAGGAGGCTCCCCCACATCGTATCGCACATACACCTTCCGCTGTTGCAGGCGGCCCAACAGATAATGGAACTTCAGGAAGCGATGCAGATACATCAGGGACTGATACACGGTAGAAGTTCCTCCCTTCACGACATGAAGGCCATCGTAAAGACATGGAGAAATCGCTTGCCCGTCATTGCTGACGATCTCAGCCACTGGTCCGACATTTTCACCTGGAGGCAGCACCATTACACCTTCATCTCGTCCCATTACGATTCCCAGCAGGATCAGACGACTAATCACTCGATGCTCGGGGTCCACGCCTCCGCCCAGGCCATCATTCACTTTGGCAAGATCGCCAGGAAGCACAATCTCTCGAGCGTCTGCCTCGACTCCTTGTCCAGAATTTACACGATACCCAGCGTACCGATCGTCGATTGCTTCCAAAAGATAAGGCAGCAGGTCAAGTGTTATCTCCAGATGGCCTCCGTTTCCGGCAAAAACGAGCTTCAGGAGGGTCTCGAGGTCATCGAGTCGACCAATCTCAAGTACTTTACCAAGGAGATGACCGCCGAATTTTATGCCCTCAAGGGTATGCTTCTTTCACAAATTGGAAAGTCCGACGAGGCCAACAAGGCCTTCTCAGCTGCGGTACAGTTGCACGATACTCTCGTTAAAGCCTGGGCCCTCTGGGGTGATTATCTCGAGCACATTTTCACCAGAGACGCCAGACAAATAAACATCGGAGTATCCGCCATAACCTGCTTCCTTCACGCCTGCAGGCATCAAAACGAGTCCAAGTCTAGAAAATACTTGGCCAAGGTCCTCTGGCTGCTTACTTACGACGACGATAAGTATTCTCTTCTCGAGGCCGTTGACAAATACGCCGTTGGCGTACCTCCCATTCAATGGTTGCCTTGGATACCCCAGCTCCTTCTGTGCCTCGTCAGGCACGAGGGCAACGTTATACTCAATCTCTTGAGTCAAGTTGGAAGAATGTTTCCCCAGGCCGTCTATTTTTCCATAAGAACCCTCTATCTGACACTCAAGATCGAGCAAAGAGAGAGATACAAGAGCGCCGAGATCAATAATCTTCCTGTCACCGTTAAGAGCAATATATCCGCTGCGGCTCCTCTATCCTCCTCCTCCTCCTCCTCCTCCTCCTCATCTTCCAGTATTACCTGCAGCACGGAAAATCTCGGTGAAATACGAAATAATCATTCTGCCGCGACGAGCGCTCCTCCTCCTCCTCCGCCACCACCGCCTCCACCCCCGCCACCACCACCACCACCACCACCACCACCACCACCACCACCGCCGCCACCACCACCACCCGCTACTGCGACCAGCGCTAATTCTACTCAGCAGCAGGAAACTGGACCCATTCGAGCTACCGCACCCATGTGGCGTTGTTCCAAGATAATGCACATGCAGAGAGACATTCATCCAACAATACTGTCCAGTTTGGAAGGAATCGTTGATCAGGTTTGAATTTTGTACCTCATAAACGTTGATTCTTTTTTTTTTCTTTCTCTTACACCTTGCTAAATAAATCCCCCTCCCCCTCTCGTCTTTATCTGCTTCTTTAGATGGTCTGGTTTCGCGAGACTTGGTACGAAGAGGTGTTGCGACAATTACGACAAGGTCTGGCCAAATGTTACGCGATTGCGTTTGAAAATCGTGGAGCTGTCAGCGAAGCGACCATCACTCCTCACACTCTGAATTTCGTCAAGAAATTAGTGTCTACTTTCGGTATTGGAATTGGTAATTGAAATCCATTTTTTTTCTTGTTTTTCTTTTTCTTTTCATCCCCGTCACTTTCCGAATAAATACACACACACACACACACACACACATATACATATATAATATTTTTATTTACAGAAAATATCTCGTCGAGTCAAAACGTCAACAATACTTTCGGTTCGGCTGCATCGGAATCTCTCGCGCGCAGAGCCCAGGCTACCGTTCAGGATCCGGTTTTTCAAAAAATGAAGGGCCAGTTTACGAGTGACTTTGATTTTACCGAACCCGGTGCACGCCTTCTTCACAATCTAATCAGCAAATTAAAAAAATGGATCAAAATTTTGGAAGGAAAAACGAAGCAATTGCCCAAGTAAGCTTTCTCCTTCTTCTTCTTCTTCTTCTTCTTGCTCTCTTATATTTCAATCGTTCGCAATGAAACTTTTTCTTTTCTTTACTTTTTACAGATCATTTCTGATTGAGGAAAAGTGTCGATTTTTGAGTAACTTTAGCTTGAAAACCGCCGAAGTCGAACTACCCGGTGAATTTTTATTGCCGAAGGTATGCCCATTTTTTCAATTTATTCATTCATTTACTTTGTTTTTTAACACCCCCTATAATAATAATAATAATAATAATAATCCATTGTTCCAGCATTCACATTATTTTGTGAGAATAGCACGATTTATGCCACGAGTGGAGGTCGTGCAACGTCACAATACGGCAGCGAGGCGACTTCGAATTCGCGGTCACAACGGACGTCTCTATCCGTATCTCGTAGTGAATGACGCTGGTCTGGGTGATGCGCGACGCGAGGAGCGCGTTCTCCAGTTATTACGAATGCTTAATCATTATCTTGCCAAACAGAAGGAAACATCGAGGCGATTTTTGCACTTTACGGTGCCAAGGGTAGTCGCGGTGTCTCCGCAGATGCGTCTGGTCGAGGACAATCCCGCCTCCATATCGTTGCTCGATATTTACAAACAAGGTTGCGCCAAACTCGGGATCGAGCATGACGCACCGGTTGCTCGTTATTACGAGAGACTCGCGACCGTTCAGGCACGCGGGGCCCAAGCGAGTCATCAAGTACTTCGAGATATCCTCAAGGAAGTCCAAACGACAATGGTCGCTCGAACGATGCTCAAAGAATGGGCCACCAAAACATTCCCATCGGCCACTGATTATTGGACATTCAGAAAAATGGTTCGGTCACTCACATCTCACTTACCCCGTTCGATCGCCATATTTTACATATATCTATATACGTTTCTTTGTTTTTTTTTTTTTTGTCACTTTCGTTAAATGCCAATACGTGTGCTTTTAGTTCACACTTCAATTGTCGCTGGCCTGCTTTGCCGAGTACGTTCTTCATCTGACGCGTCTCAACCCGGATATGATGTATGTTCATCAAGATTCCGGACTCATAAACGTAGCTTATTTCAAATTCGACGTTGACGACACTTCCGGCGAGCTCGACGCGAATCGACCGGTCCCCTTCCGGCTCACTCCGAATATTCTCGAATTTTTGACAAGCACAGGTAAACAACGCATTCTTTGATTATTATTCAATAATAATAAACGACAAAGAACAAGCAACATAATTATTAATGTTGCGCGCGCATTGTTTAGGTGTTTCGGGTCCACTAACCGCGAGCGCCATTGCCACCGCTCGTTGTCTCGTTCAGCCGTCGTTCAAGGTTCACACGATATTGCGAGCTATATTGCGGGATGAGGTGATTGCCGATCACAGCAAGAACAAGCAAGAGGATTCGGAAAGCGCGGCGCAGGTCCCTGGCGAGATGAAGGGTGAACTTTTGATAACGATGGTCACGAGGGCCGTTTCCGCCATCATCACGAGACTCAATTCTTTGGCTAATTTTGATGGTACCGACAGTAAGGTTGGAACCCTCGTCGCTGCTGCAAACAGTCACGACAATCTCTGTCGAATGGATCCATCCTGGCATCCGTGGTTGTAAAATAATTTCACGATTACTGTCATCCATCTTTTTATTATACATATATATTGTAGAAAAAAAAGACGTCTATTCTATTTTTTGTTTTATTTTTTTTTTCATTTTTTCTACATCTCAGCGCGACAGCAGCATCGCTATATCTTTTCATGTACATACATCGATTACTCTGTAAATATCCTTTTTTTTCGTATTTCGCATCAGTTCATTATCGTCATTCTCTCGAGTTATGAGTTTTTAAAGAAAATTGTACGAATAAAGGAAAGAATAAAAATTTGATTTTATAAGAAGAATTGTTCACAATGCAATCTTTTCTCCAACTGTAATTGTACTCGAGCCTCCAGCGGGGGGAGGGGGGGGGGACACCGCCGATGCCGTTCCATTGACCGAATGAACAGCACTCTGAATATTTTAACGAGCGGATGTCTAATGTTGAATTTCCGGCAGAGATGGGCAGAGTTCGATACTTTTCTGAGAAATGAAAATTTTTCAATAGATAATCTTTATTGCCTCATTGATGAAATAAACATCACCCATTGAAAAATTGTCATTTCCATGAAAAGTATCGAGCTCTGCCCATCCCTGATTTCCGGATTATGGTTTGATCCACCGGGGCGTCCCGTGTATAATATGTTTTCATTGAATTGATTGAATACGTGTTTGACGGTGACATACAATCCGTTCCTCCTTCCTTTGCTCAGTTATTAGAAAAAAATCATTCGTTTCGGTGGGTTAAAAGACATACGTACACAATATTGGCATAAGAAGGAAAAAATTTGTGAAATACAGTTGATAAATAGCTATCAAAGAAAAAAACAGATGGATACGGTCAGAAATAAATAACTGCGCTAAAAGAAAGCTCATTCATATGAGAGTCTCACAAATCAAGCTGATACAGAATTATCAATGGAAAAGATTAGACGGACATGGCTCCAAAATATATTAGAGGGCTGAAAGAAAGCTCGTAGATACCTATGAAAAACTTATGATTGCGACATAATATTACAACATTTCTTTAAAAAAAAACAAAGGGTAGTGGGGGTGAGTACGAATTCTAAAAAAAAGGAGTGTCGCGATGAGTATAATTTCTAAAAAAAAGGAAGGGGATGTCGCGATTATTAAAAAAAAGGAAACGGATGCCGCGAGGAACGCGTTCTCTAAAAAAAAAAAGGAAACCGACGTTGCAAGGAACGCGTTCTCTAAAAAGAAGAAGGAAATCGACGTTGTAAGGAATGCGTTTCCTAAAAAAAAAGGAAACCGACGTTGCAAGGAAAGCGTTTCCTAAAAAAAAAGGAAACTGACCTTGCAAGAAATGCGTTTCCTACAAAAAAAACAAAAAAGGAAACCGACGTTGCAAGGAACGCGTTTCCTAAAAAAAAGGAAACCGACGTTACAAGGAACGCAATTGCTATAGAAAGGGTCAGCGTTATCGTGTATTATTTATTATATTAAGAAAATACATTCTTTTAATATCGATGCGTCCATTTGCAGCGTTACATACAATCCTGCTTCGTTTATGATCCATCGACAAGTTATTCTTATACACCTCTAAAAAGTGTGTATCTCTAAAATTAATGAAAATATCGATAATTATTAATGAACGGAGGCCGCCATCGGTGGTCCGGGTAGGTGAGGATGCGCGATTCCATCGTTACTTTCTTTTTCGCATGATCCTGGCAGACATCCTCGTACAT
>JAPYYW010002927.1:0-24419 GCA_030522545.1 Cremastinae sp. A BG-2022a
TTCCGATCAAATAAGGTCTTAAAATCGCGAAAAAAAAATTCGAAAAATTTTGCGAATTTTTTAAGGTATACCCCTTTCCATTTTTTCAAAAATCTTCAAGGCGTCATAACTTTTAAAAAAATGCATGTATTAACGTAATTCCAACGCCATTCGCTTCGTTTTGTAAAAATCTTTAAAAATCACACCTTATAAAGTTCATTTCGTCAAGAAAAAGGAAAGATATTCCTAATTGAAATTTTCATAGGTCCATGAGACCCAGTTTGACTCACCAAATTTTTTGAAATTTTTTTTTTTCGATTTTAAGAGCCTATTCGATCGGAAATTTCCCGTAGATAACGAAAATGTTAATTATTTCGGGCGAAATTAAAGAATTCGTATTGAATAGACCAAAAAACTGGATTTTGAATCAGTTTTTCTATTACCGCGAGGATATGAAGCCTGCTAATATTATAATAATGCGAATACTTGAAAAATAGACTATTTTATCAGTGAAATTATTACATTTGCGTTCAATATTTGATATTTTTCAAGATTTATTTCGACATGAAATTCAATAGTTGTGCATTTTTTCTTTCTTTCTTTTTGAGTTTACGAACAGACGATAAATATCGAAACAGAATGCAATTATATCCAAATTTCATTAAATTCCCTGTATACGAATCATAAACTTAATGTCTCGAAGTGAATCATCGATTTCAAGACAAATAAAATTGTCTCAAAATTTCGTTGAATCTTCTAAGCTTGAGTCACCGATTTTCTCAAATTTCGACTACTTCATTAGAGAAAATGGCTGTTCAATAATTTCCTAAATGAAATATGACATCAGAGAGCATTTTCATACAGCTTACAATATTAAGTCGATACATTTCTAAAATCCCGATAAGTATACCGATTACGAAAAGTAGCGCAACAAGTGAGTAAAGTTACTCAGTGTGATTAGAGTTAAAATGTAGCAAAATGTAAAGAGAAGAAAGGAATAAAATGTGCCTTTTTCAAATCAAATATACTGATGATTGTACCAATAATAATAAAAAGTACAAAAATGGGAATAAAAGAGTGAGAAAAGTGAGAAACGTAAAAATGGAAAAAAAAAATAGTGAATAAGACCTCCGAAGATAGATTTCTCGAGTGTTTGGAGGATTGTAGTCGGTATGGAGGGGATGGAGCCGGGGACAAATACGCGATGATGTCCGGGGAAGGTCGAGGATACGAGACGGAGTTGCTTGGGACGAGACGAGAGTCACGTAGAGCTCCGAAGTCGGAAGTAGAAAATAGCGTAAAAGGGGGAGTAGTGAAACGTGGGAATGGATTCGGACCGGCGAGGATGCAGAGCCATTTTTGTCAAAATAATATGGGGAAGAGAACGAATCGCGACCTCGCGGAAAATTCACCTCGCGTCGGCACCTTCGAACAGCGAGATACAATTAGCGCGTCCGCGTACGCGAGCGTGTGCTGCGGATATATAGATGCCAGCCGAGAATCGTGCCACGGTCGCGGACCTCGGCTTTCACGGACTATCGAGCGTCTCTCGCCCCTCTCGGGGAATAATAATTTTCAGAATGAGAAAAACGTCGGACGCTTCGGAATCGCCGTCCTCGAGGATCCGACCCTCGATGTATGAACTCGAAAGAAAGAATAAAATGAAAAAAAAAAAGAATACCTCGTGTGAAAAAGAAGGACGAGCATGCGACATGGAAGAATCGACGATTTTCTACATTTATCGCGAGATAGAGAAAAAAATAATAACTTTTAGAGTAATTATCGAGAATGCGAAAAAAAGATTTTAATCGGTATGAGAATAACATTATTCAAAAAAAGTAACCAATAATATGTTGGTAAATGAGAGCAAAAAAATAGCGAGGGTTCACGATGAATTATCATGAGAATAACGTCGGATGCTTTGCATTCACCTAATCGGATAGAAGCTAAAAAAAAAGATCAAAAAAAAGAAATTACGCAACATGGATTAAAAGAGAGAAAAGTACAATAAAATTCGTTATGTTTAACGTCGATGAAAATGATTCGACGAATATAACGGAGGGAGTTTCGATATATCGGATCGCGTCACTCGAATCATTCTTTTGTCTCTGGAACAAGAGATAGATAGATGCTATATTTATTTGAGTGAGAGAGAAAAAATATTAGCGAGCGAAAGATAAGGGGGCAGCGATGATGCAATGGCCGCGAGAACGCGAACACACGATTCTGGCGGAACGTGTGGCGATATATATATATATATATATATATATATATATATATATATATATATATATATACATACAGTGAGTAGAGAGAGAGAGAGAGAGAGAGAGAAAACGAGAAAGCACGTGCACGGGCTCCTTGCATTCTCTCCTCGTGACAGGGCTGGCGCGTTGTTGCAAGTACGGAGGATTACACAAGAGCGATCAAGCCGGAGGGCAGCCGTATACGCTCGGTGTTAAGGATGCATGAACAATATTTTTTTAAATATAAGAATTTGATTAATTTTTGATATTTTGTTCCTAATCGCATATGAAAAAAATTGGTTATTTGAAATCGTTTTACTGGAATGGTTTAAAAGTTGTCAAACTGTAAAGTTGTTGAGATTTAACATAGCTTCTTACGGAGAATTCGTATAAATTTGCACTGAATACGAATTTAAAAATATGACATTCTTGTGAATTTTTAAAATATATTTGTTGTAGCATCGTTAATTTAGTATAGACTAATTTTAAAATGTTGTACGAATTTAAAAAAAATTTTGTTGTTCAAATAATAAAAAATGTTTAAATTATTGTTAAAATGTGCACAATAAGCTGTCAATTGATAGTCAAATGAAGACTCAAAAGATTGGCAACTCTTTAGAGTCTGAATGTTATGTTAACGTCAAGAATTATTTTTTTTAATATATTTGTTGTAGCAGCGTTAATTTTGTATAGAATGTAATTTTAAAACGTTTTACGAATTTTTAAAAAATTTTGTTATTCAAATAATAATAAATGTTTAAATTATTGTTAAAATGTGCACAATAAGCTACCAATTGATAGTCAAATGAAGACTCAAAAGATTGGCAACTCTTTCGAGTCTGAATGTTATGTTAACGTCAAGAATGAATTTTTTAAATATATTTTTATGTACCAGCGTTAATTTTGTATAGACTGTAATTTTAAAACGTTTTACGAATTTTTAAAAAATTTTGTTATTCAAATAATAATAAATGTTTAAATTATTGTTAAAATATGCACAATAAGCTACCAATTAATAGTCAAATGAAGACTCAAAAAATTAGCAACTCTTTCGAGTCTGAATGTTATTTTAACGTCAAGAAGGAATTTTTTTCTGAGATTGTCTGTCTCGTACATCCTTAAAATACATATAGATATCATACGTAATAAAAAGTACTCGCGCGAGCGATTGTTCGGAGCGTGGGAGGGGAATAATTCGGGAGCAGCGGCGACGGAAAAGCGCGTTAGGCCGATCACGTTCTCCCTCTCCGCGATTTGAGAATCGAATTTTCTGCTGCTCATCTCGTCGCTCGCTCCGCTCACCGCGCGAGCCTTGAGGAAGGCCGCGTTAGAAAAAAAAATCTCGAGGGGAATAGAAAAAAAAAGGAAATAATGATGATAATAAAAAGGAACGACCTCGCCGAAAGATCAGCGAACTTCGTGGTCGATCGTTGACCCGCTCGCTCTATCTGTCCTCCCTCGCATTTTCGAATCCGCCTTTTTATCTCCCTCTCGCTCTTTATTTCGTGGCTCGGGCCTCTTAGCCATTAGAAGCGCTTTTCTCTCGCTCTTTCCGCCATAGACGCGCACACGCGCGCGCGGCCGCGTGTCAAACCGATGATAAATAAAACGCGTAGAAATTTGAAGTTTCCAATGAGATTTTGGCGACTGTTCGAGAACCGAAAAAAAAAAGATGAGAAATAAAAAAAAGAAACTCGAAGAGAAGGAAAAAAAACGAGGTTGTTCAACTCTCGGTGACCTCGAATTAAAAACCATCAAAATTCGTTTGTAATATACGTACTGGGAAACGGAGCAACGATGATTCCGAGAAATTCACCGAAATTGGAAGAAGGTGTTGAAACGCAGTAAAAATTCTATCGAGCTCGATCACGCTCGTCTCTGTCGCCGATATATATATACTTTTATTTATTGGAGTTTCGGAAATGTCATTTGCAAAATAATGATTTTACACTGACTTAATACTTGCATAGATTAAAATAGCTGTCACTTTATAGATAAATCCAATCCAGCTTCGGATACGTCATTTTTGCAAAATAATGATTTTACACTTACTTTACACTTGCATAGATTAAAATAGCTGTCATCTTTTTGGATAAATCCACTATCGTGATTTCTCTTCGAATAACAAATTTTACAAATTTTCATATCTAATTGGAAGCGCAATCAATTCCTCATACGATGAAAACTGTGCAAAAAGAAGAAAATAATGTCCTTTAAAACAATTATTTACTTTACTAAATAATTCAAATTATTGGAAAATAAATTTATCGCTATAATTATTATTTTTTGTACTGTTTGAGAATACAGCCGAATGTACCGTATTCGAATGGCGATCGAGAGACTCTCCTGACCTGCTTTCCACTAATTCGCGTTTCTAAAAAAACGAGAGATTTGCCCCGACGAGCTGGCTGCGCACTGGTTAGGATAAAAAAAGAGTGGGTCCGATAGTGCGACAAGGTGGACAAACACATTTCGTTATGAGCAGCGCGTAGCTGATAGCGCGCTCGTCACTTCTCGCTCGGCCGCGCGAAAAAGATGGACGGATCATCGGTTGCGTCATCGCGTCGTTGTAGCTCGAAGGTGCTCCCATCGAGGCGAATTCAACAGCCGGAGGAAAAATTGTACATCAAAGATGAAGAGAGAGAAAGAGAGAGAGAATAATAATAAATGTGTGCGAATCTATATAAGGTAAACGTTCCAATAATTTGACAGCTAAAGGTTTCCACACTTTATCTTTGTTTTAAAAAATATTCAAACAAAAAAATCTGCTTCAAATTCACATCTTGACTATTGTCTGACATTTAAGTACTCCGAAATTCATTTTATTTAAATTTTAGATAACATATTTAGTAAATAAATACTTGAATATGT
Source organism: Cremastinae sp. A BG-2022a (assembly GCA_030522545.1). Classification (NCBI taxonomy): domain Eukaryota; kingdom Metazoa; phylum Arthropoda; class Insecta; order Hymenoptera; family Ichneumonidae; species Cremastinae sp. A BG-2022a. The sequence goes on from JAPYYW010002927.1 coordinate 5,097, forward strand.
GAATATGTAGAAATGGTTGGACAGAAAATCGACCCTGTTTCTATAACGTTGAGCTAGTTTGTTCCAATAAATGAACGTTGTGAAAAAGTAATTCATACGATTTCATTGAGAAATAAATAATTCGAATGTTAAAAATAGTATAGCAAAAATTGTCCAACTATTGGGACGTTTATACATAAGAAATATAACAGAGTTAAAATCTCGGTGCAAGTGCGCGATCGTAGACCAGTTTTATTCTCTCTCGGCGTCTATAGTCGGACACTTACTGTATAGACTTTCTATTACGTAAGTTTAAACCGCTAGGGACGTTGCTGTCGTTACGATAATAGTGCCTAGCAATGTGTGTTGGCTCCACGCGCGCGCGCGCGTGCGATCGCAGCGCGGGCACACGCGTTCCCCGCGGCTGCGTATCCACATCGGAGCCACGTGCTTTTTTCCCTCTCTCTCTCTCTCGCTCTCTTCGCTAATAGTTTATTCAATCTACCCCGGCCAATGCCAGCCTATGTATCTACGTGTACGCATCAGCGCTTTTCATCCTTATATATATTTCTTGCGCAAAATATATATTATTATGTGAATTTCTTTTCGATTATTATTCGATTATACAGTTATTATTATTCGATTATACAGTTATTGTAATATTATGTATTTTACGCCCCTTTTTATCTCTCATTTATCCAAATTTTATTCGCCCGATTTATCACTACATGCTACATTTATTTCGGCAAAGTGTGATGAATTTCGCGAAGGCCTTCGCTTGGAAAATTCACCATGCGACGAGATTTACACGAGAACGATCGCGGACACGTGGCCAACTATCTCGGCAGACCCTCTCCCGTGTCGCAATAATGGCCGCGCTCTTATTTTTAGATCACTCTTTGGGCCGGGCTTTCGATTTTTTCGAGTTTGATGACCGGCCGCTCTTTATTCCCGCTGACCGGTTATCGATTCTCGAAATCAGTAATATAAGAATATAATGATGCTGTCCGACGATCATCGCGGGTTTCCCAAGATTTTTCGTGACACTGGTGGCAGTGACTTTTTTTTGTTCGAAAAAAAATGAAAAAAAAAAACGGTGATCGCGTAACCAGGCACGTGTCAATTATTGGCAGCTCTCACGTTTTTCCTACTGGCGTAATATAACGAATATATACTCAAAGTTATATACGTATAGTTAAATATTTTTCTTTTTCGATAATATGACGGCACATTTCGTGTCTTTATGGAAATGTAGAATTATATTCCGATAAGGAAAATTCGACTTTATATTTGCCGACATTTGGCAATTCTCGATAGTCATTGATCCCATATATTTCAACAGCTCTTTTTTTCCGGTAGATTACCAAGAATTCTCATTGTACGTTATATATATATATATTTTTTTTGCCTAACGCGTATTTAAAACAGGAGAAGAAAATAATAAGTTGGGAGACAGTCCGGAGAGGCTTTTGCGCTTATCCGGGCGACAATTATTTCACGAGGAGAGGAGCGTCGGGGAAAGATATAAATTTGAGTTGGTGCGCGTATTCTAATTGGACGTAACGGATGGCTCTCGTTGCAGAGGTGACCGACCGCTCCGCGCATTCCTGGAATAATATAGGACCGCACCCGGACCCGAGGATATTATATGATCAGGATAGAACGCGTTGTTAAAAAATCGCCATGATATTTACAACTACATCACATAACGGACACACATATACCGATCATCGTCGAATTAAAATACTTCCGATGAAAGAATTTTTTTTGATAAATTTAAATTTATCATATAGTATAGAATTATGTAATATATAATATTACTTTTATCATAATTATCGATTAATCTTTTAAATCTCTCGATCTACGCGTTTTAATCCAAATTACAAATATTTTCAATGATATACGTTTTCAGAAATAGTGAAATATATGTATCGAGTTTTAAGGATAAATTTATTTCATGATAATATAAAATAATAATAATAATAATAATAATAATAATAATAAATATATATTTGTATGTATACAGTTGTATTAGAGCGTGATGTAGTTGTAAATGAAAAATTCGTGAATAAATATAATTTTTCGTACAAAACAGTAATTTTGATCGATAAAACGACGAATAATCACATTTTTCCAATAGTAACTTTTCGTACATCTCCGTGCGATAAAAAAATATATATTTACAATATAATTTGGTTATTTATTTGCGTGCGGAAACGTTTGAGGAAAATTGTCATTTGCTGGGACGCGAGAGAGAGCTCTCTTCCGGTTGGCGCGCGATTCGGGAACGCTTTTTCTTTCCTGTATTGGAGCAAAGAGGAGAAAAGAAGCGAGAGCGAATACTCTCCTCGTGTGTTCCCGGTGAGTCATATATTTAGCGCGTGTATATATATTTAAATGCCGGTATAGAGACATGCACACGCGAGAGTATTATTATTACGCGCTCGCCCATGAGCGCTCTTCTCTCTCGGAGCGTCGTACCCTCCACGTGACGACGACGTGTATTACGTATTACCTTCGTCGCACGTTAAGAAGTTGTCCCTGTATGCGCGCTTGTAATCGAGAAAACACGTGTCACGAAAAAAGAGGAAACGTGTTCGTTTCAAACGTGAATTTTATCCATCATTTGTGCATATCTATATTTTCTTTTTAAATTTACAATTAAGGCACGAAACAAATACCAGGCATTGATATGATAAATATTATAAAATTTATTATAGTACTTTTATTAACTGATCACGTGAGAATAAAGTTCATTGCTCTCCGCATTATTGATGATTTTCTTGCTAAAAGTGAATGAGAGAAAAAATTCGTAGGTTTGTATAATATAGATTTAACAAAATTCTTCATCCAGTCAAAGGGAAGTTCAGAGAGAAGAGTTTGTTGAAAGTTTTCAAAAAGTTTGTACACGTATAGTTGTTAAATTTCGTATCACCATCGCCGAGGCATAATCGATAGATTATTTCAGTTGACATAAAATGTATGCTTGTAATTTTTTGGTGGAAAAAAAGCATAGTGTGTACAATGTGAACTGTGAAATTCTGATATAAGGATTCTAGAAATATCTAAATGAATGAATATACAAAAAATTTGAGACTATTACAAAGTCATTTGAAATAAATCATTAATGCAGTCCATTCATTAAATCTGACAAAATTCTGACAAATGTTCATTTAGCTTCGAGGTATATCACACAATCTATTTGTGGATCATTCTAGAATGATTTGTCATTTGCAACAAAGTAATATTCTTTTTCTCCTTTATCTCTCTCTGTTAATTCTCGTCGTATTGCAAAATAAGGGAGAACTTGAGGGGTTGGTGAGTCATGCAGAAGCGAGGTATTCGTGAATCGAAGCACACGTTACCATTTTCCTCGTTGCTTGCTCTCTTGTGCGTCACGAAAGAGGAAGGATTCGAATTGTCGTTATCGTCAATTTTATGAACGCGTAACCGGGATGATTAATCCAGATAATTCGCGTTTCTCTTCCAACATAGTGTATTTTTTCTCTTTTTATTGCACTGTCGATGCGTTCTCACGTGGCGCAACGCGCAACCTTTCGTGGAAGGTTGTCCAGCGACTCGTGGCCTCAAAAAACCAACGATTCCGTTTATCGTTTATTTTTAGGCCATACCTGATGCCATCTGCTCTCTCTCTTCCGTAAAGTGTCTCATCATCGAGGTAAATTTAATTCAGAGTCTCATCGGCAAAACCCGCTCCTATTTTATCCAATTTATTTCCGCGAAATCGATGAAATATAAAAATAGAACAATTTAACATAATGTGTATAGACACGTTAAGCGAGCGAAATAAACGTGTTGTTTGCTTGCAGTAATTTGATTATATCAGAAGGAAAGCGTGCAGAGTCTCGTCGACGTTGGCGATATTGAATAAAAGGAAAGAGAGAGAGGGACGATGCGATAACTGCGGCGTGTTGACGCATGCGGAAAAGCTCTTAAAATGTATATAGAGTATAAGCAAAACAAGGTATATCCCATCCGTTGGTCGCTGCAATCAGCCTCGACGCTTTTTCGGGCGAAACCTTTCGCACGTAAGAAAAACGAGCGAATCGTCACATTGCCCGCCACGTTTCTTTCCCTCATCTCGTCGCTGATCCTCTTCCATCGACTTTCATCGACGCCCACGCTCCGGCGATTTTCCTGCACTATAAATCCTATTTATTCGTACACCGTGCGTCTATTTTCGTCGTCTTCGCATATCGCCAACGAACGCACCAGATAAATTATTTTCTCGTTGTATATTTATATACACGTATATGTTGCGGTTTGATGGAAAAATTTGAGAAAAATTAAGTCTCACGATATATAGGTGAGGTCGTTTCATTCATGCGGAACGACGCGAGTATCGTTTTACGAATAAAAGTCAACGTCTCGCATTTTTTTTTCCGAGCGAGAAGCGTGGATGAAGAAACGCTTGTTGTTTTTTTTCTTCTTTTTTCCTCGTCGCACGATCGGACACACGCTATCCGTCGTAGTAAAATGCTCGAGGCGATGAATCAAGAATCACGTGTCGGTTGCTCGGAAATTGGCGTGCAAGTGCGCAATATATAACGCATCGAATTGCATCAATCTGGAAATTAGATGAGAGGGAGGGATGCGCGCCGATGAGAGGAGAATATTGTGAAAACGCGTATCACGGGGGTTTCCGCGACGAGAGGACAGAGAAGGAAAATTACACGTGTCCTCGTTTCGCATATATGAGAACGAATCTCTGCTGATTTTCGTGTTTTCGTATCGCGTCACCGCACGAGCTCTAAATCGCCGCTGTGTGCGATCAATTCACGAGAACTCCTCTCATTTGTCCATCGAGAGGTCGAAAACAGGGATAATTCACGTATTCGTGTCAATGCGCATTTATTCCTATTACTTTTTCGATACTTAAAGCACTTTTTTCTATAAATAAATATTTATACGTCACGAAATTATGAAAAAAATTTGTTTAATTTAGATTGTTAAAGAAACAGCTTGATTTCAAATGATCGATTACTGTCATTAGATCTCATTTTTTCATACTTTTTATTATGTAAATCGTTTTTAGATATTCCAGGATAAAATGATATTTTAGCCATTATATACATGTATTACAAAAAAAAACACGTTAAAAAACACGTTTTATTACATAACCGTTTTTTGAGTTCGTGTAATTATATATTGAGTTGTTCTTTTCATTCGATTCGTTCTTTTTATCAAAAAATTGAATATCTCGTTGTCTTGAACTTTTGGAAAAATTCTGTATATTCGACATTCATGGAGAATATTGTTCGTGAATTGCGTTGTTTACGCAGACAAAGTGCCAAAGCCTCGGATCGTTTTTGCGAATACATTCGCTTCGAGCTATACATTATTGTTGCACAATCGCATCAACGTGTGTGCCGAAGATGAACGTACGCGATCGAAGAGAGAAAAAAAAAGAGCGCACGTGGCGTTGGCTCCTTTGCACTTGCACGCTTCGCTCATCAACGGCGCATATATTTTTCATAAACTTCCATTGAATTAAAATTCCCATTAATGACTCGAGAAAAATGAAGGAGGAAATTCATCGCTCGTGCCTTGTTTACTTCTCTCCGATGTTTCGTATCGCTCATTATTTTCCTCGTATCACGTTTCACCGAATCGTACAGCATAAATTTATTGTTATTGTCTCGTAACAGCGACTATTATATTATCATTTTTGTAAAGATGGATAAGCGTTTTTCCCCGTTTGCAAAATGGTAACGATATGTTGTTTTTTTTTCATGATTTCTGCTGGTGACGTTTCGGCGTTATCGCGATTGCGCAACGACGGGATCGATTAACGATGCCGAGGAAGAATTCGGAATATTTTTGGGGCCACGTGAACAGCAGCGGGAGATAGCGCACCGAAACGGGCGTGTATATAACGTGTGTGAGAACGTAATAAGCGGTGTAATCGGCACATTGCCGCGAGGAAGGGCGAAAACGACGCGACCGCCGGCAAGGGGAAGAGAGGAGAGAAAATGCGCTCGCGATAACGGTATCAGTAGCGAGCTGTTATGTGAGCGTTGACCGCGATCGCGTTTTACGCGAAGTGCGGAAAGCAACGGAGCCCGTACCGTGACATCGATGGCTTCGCCTCATTGTCGACCTTTTCCCAATACCGCCCGAATTTCTCAGCTCATCCACACGGCAATACGTTAACTTTACTCTTCACTTCTCTACTCCAAGACCATTTTTTAAGTTAAATTTGCCGTTTTTAAACTGTAGAAGAGTTTTTTTTAGTCAATTTATTTCAAAATAGTCAATTTTTTTTATAGCAGCCACATTCAAGATTAAATACGAAAAAATAATGTCAAGAGTAGAGAAGTGAAGAGTATAGTTGATGTACTGATGCCCGTCCACACTCCCCGCGTCGTACAGCCACAAAACATTTGCTCGTTCAAACAGAGACTGATAAAATCGTGAAAATTCATCAATTGTTTTTCTTCGTAAAAATTTTGTTGATATCCTCATGAAAATATGTAGAAAAATTATTATTGTATAGTAGGATTTTTAATTCCTTCAAGGTGTACACAAAAAAATAAAAGTTATGAGCTTTATTATTCTGCTGTTATCAGACAATAACGCCCAGTTATTGTTTTTTATGAAATATTAACCAATTTTAAGGAAAACGTGTGTGTATCTATTTTTAGCCTATCTCTCTCTTTCATCATGTGTGATACGGTATAGACCATATTTGAAATTAAATTTGGCGTTTTAAAACTGTAGAAGAGTTTTTTTTTAGTCAATTTATTTCAAAATAGTCCATTTTTTTTTATAACAGCCACATTCAAGATTAAATACGAAAAAATAATGTCAAGAGTAGAAAAGTGAAGAGTACAGTTGATGTACTGCTCGCACACAATCCCCGCGTCGTACAGCCACAAAACATTTGCTCGTTCAAACAGAGATTGATAAAATCGTGAAAATTCATCAATTGTTTTTCTTCGTAAAAATTTTATTGATATCCTCACGAAAATATGTAGAAAAATTATTATTGTATAGTATAGGATTTTTAATTCCTTAAAGGTGTACACAAAAAAATAAAAGTTATGAGCTTTAATTCTTCTGCTGTTATCAGACAATAACGCCCAGTTATTATTTTTTATGAAATATTAACCAATTTTAAGGAAAACGTGTGTGTATCTATTTTTAGCATATCTCTCTCTTTCATCATGTGTGATACGGTATGTACGACTTAGGTATCACCTCAGGGGCTATGCTTGTATACTTTATAATCCATTTTTGAGGAAACAGCAAACTTTGATGTCTATCTTTAACGAAACATTTCTGATTGTTATAGTTATTGATTTTTCAATTTTTCCATTAATTAAAATACGAGGAAAATTTGTACTAATGGGGGCATGTTACGTTGAAAGTTTGTTTTTCTGTTCAAATCGATTATTTTTCTATTACAACTATTCTATAATTGGTATTATTATTTTTATTTTTATATTTTGAACTTCCAAGAGTATCACGCCCTAGTACAGCGTACACTGCATATATAACATATTCAAATTTCACTGAATTTGCTTGAAAAATACGAGCCTGGGATTTGTCCGAAAATTCGCTAAAAATGGAGTATTTAAAATCACCTTAAAAATAAAATAAAAATAAAAAAATGTAAATAATGTGTTCTCGAAATTGTATGGAAGGAAATTCAATTTAATTATACATACAATAGTTACGTTTTCCTGCATCGGTCAATATAATGTACGACGATATATATATATATATATACATATGTAGCTCCGCGAATGGTGAAACACTGGACGATCGGAAAGGAAAATAGCACAAAGGAAAACGACGATAATGAGCAATGAGGTATACATTGATGATAAAATGGGAAATGAAAATGATGAAAATAGGAAATTCCCACGTGCGCGAAAAATACACACAGCGGAGTGTGTGTGTGTTTGTGTCGCGGAATCGGGCGGAGCGGGAGGTCTTGTCGCGTGACTCACGAGCAAGTCCAATGATTCGTGTTATCCAATCTGCCTCGTTCTTATTTGCACACGAGGCGGACGTGCGTGTGTGTGTTCGCGCGCGCGCGCTCGCACGAGGACTATATGGAAATGACTGGAGGCGAAACAGTACACTGAGAGAAAAGACTGATAAATTTAAGAATACAAAAGTGACAACTATATTAATTATTATGGAACTAATTATATTCTGTTTAGATTCAAACGTAAATATACTTTATTTTACGAAAAACATATATACTTGGTTATAAAATAATCAGCATAGTTGTAACTGATAAATTTAAGAATACAAAAGTGACAACTATATTAATTATTATGGAACTAATTATATTCTGTTTAGATTCAATCGTAAATATACTTAATTTTACGATAAACATATATATTTGGTTATAAAATAATCAGCATAGTTGTAATTGATAAATTTAAGAACACAAAAGTGACAACTATACTAATTATTATGGAACTAACTATATTCTGTTTAGATTCAATCGTAAATATACTTAATTTTACGATAAACATATAAAATAATCAGCATAGTTGTCACTGATAAATTTAAGAACACAAAAGTGACAACTATACTAATTATTATGGAACTAATTATATTCTGTTTAGATTCAATCGTAAATATACTTAATTTTACGATAAACATATATACTTAGTTATAAAATAATCAGCATAGTTGTCACTTTATGATAAAATCCACTATCGTGATTTCGGCAGTACGTTAACTCTATACTCTTTTCACTTCTCTACTCAAGACCATATAATTTAAGCTAAATTTCGTTTTTTAAAACTGTAGAAATTTTTTTTTTGAGTAAATTTATTCCAAAATAGTCAATTTTTCTTACAGTAGCCACATTCAAGATGAAATACGAAAAAATAATGTCAAGAGTATAGTTAACGTACTGCCGTGATTTCTCTCGGTGTATGCAGAAATGCTCGGTGCGTCGTCTCTGTGTACAAAGGAAACTTTTATTATTATTATATTCGTATTCATACATTAGTGTACATTTTAACGAATATATAGGTATATATTAGACGAATATACAGATTTTGTTTCGTCGGGTTTCGTGTCGCTTCATAAAGTATATAATAGCGTAATAGACACACGCAGATAAGAGACTCGGAGGAAGAAAAAAAAGAGGAAAAGCAGATAGCTCCGGGGAAGATCGACGCGTGGCGACGTTCTCATTACGTAACGAGATCATCGCGATATACGCCATCAGCTCGGCTCTCACGTGTCACGTTTTCTCGTTAAATATACACACGCTGACACACGAACGAATAGTTCGCAAGGCGACGATCGCGCGCCTTTGTATTTTTCGTTAAATCATCGAATTATCGTCATTTTTCATAACGACGACTCATTCATTCGCATTTTCATCTCGATCGTCACGCGCATTCGGAAAAATCTTTGTTTTTTTTTCTTTCTCGGAGCTCGTATCATTTATTGCTCATTGGAATTTTTTAAATGAATGTTAATGAAATATTTGATAAAGTAAGAAGAAAAAAAGTATTCGATGGTTCGATATAAGCGTGAAAAGCTGGGATTCCATTCATCGACATCGCACTCGCGATTCGGCGTGTTTGTTCGCTAATTATATATATATAGGAATGGCCAATAAGCTCGGAGCAGGAAATGAAGAGAGCGATCGATCGCGAGGCAATCAAGCCTGTGCAAAGATCGCGTCAATTGGAATCAACGAAAAGTTGCTTTGACACATTTTACTGAGATTAATATTGAGACAGAACGACGAGGAGGGACAAGAATAAAAATGGAAATGATGAGAGGTTGAATTGCGACATCAAGCTCATCATGACAGGAATCGTTCCGTGATAAAGATTTCGGTGCTACGCCGTTGTTCTTTAGGAAAATAATGTTTAATACGAACGAAAATCACTCGTGTACGTATTTCGTGGCATTGATCCACATTTTGTCGGCTCCTCCCCCTCCCTCTCCACAAATTCGTCGTCATCGACCGCACAAAGAGATCCAAGAGACACAAAAATACACACATCTTTTCCGATCACGCAGCGCGCACTCGTGGCTCTTTTTCTCGAATTTTTACGTACACGGAAGTTATTTTATACTCAATTTTTAATGCTTTGTCGCACCGCGTCGTAACACTTTGGAAGATTCGAGAACTTTATCGATTTCAAATTTTCCATTTAATATACATACGTTTTTTCTAAGTCGCTATTTCTTTTATAAGAAACTATGTAATGTTAAGATATTTGTGTGTGTATGTCAAATTTGTGGAAAACGACTTTTCAGAATAAAACATTGAGGGAAGAAAATGTAAAAAACAGATTTTATCATTCGCAAATGATAATAGAAAATTGTCATTTGTGAATGATAATTTTCGCAAATGATAATAGAAAATTGTCATTTGTGAATGATAAATGTTGGATGAAAAATGTTACGTACATAGTATAATTTTTTTTTATCGAACGTCGCAAGCTCGATATCTATATTCTGTACACGTGTTTAATTACACCAATTTTTTTTTATTCAACGATGAATAATAAATATAAATGTATAATGTATCTCCGAGAGCTCGTTTCCGTACACGGAGACTTTAATTGTTGCAACTCGAGCATCGTTCGGACGAGAATAAAGATAATATTGTAAACATTTACAGTAATGATGGGGAAACGAATTCGATTGTTCCGGGACGTCGAGGATAAAGGCTTTTTTTTGTTTTCGTTTTTTTTTTCAAGTCTCCGTGTATATCTCTCGCCGGAATAATAAAAGACGAACGTCTTTTTAAGAAGGATGTGAACGAACAGGTATAATTATCGTAGAAAGTAGGTGCACCCGTCGTGTGTCCCACTGAACTCGCTTCTTACCGTTAATCCCATCGAGCGCGCGAGCCCCACGATTTACACACATTTGAAACATTTGTGCGCACGATTGGATCGTTTCTGACACGAGTCATACACATGCCTAACGTATTTTCTAGCTCAATCAGTATATAGTTGTCGAAATTCAGACGAACCTAGTTTATTTATTGAAAATTAAAAATCTTATGTGTATGAAGCTTGTATTTTTAGCTTTCACGAATGCATCTCCAAAAATGCATTTTAGTGAACGATCGATTGCATGCAATCTGCACACGGTTTCGGTGCTAAAGGTGTTTAAAATTAGTGCGTAAAAAATTAAAATTCTCTTTCGTTTCAAACAATTTATAGAGAGTCTATACGATTAGAAATTTATGCTGCACGGTAATGTGAAAAAATTTTAAGTAAAATAGTATACTATTGAAAAAATCAATATAAACTTTAATCCATGAATTTTCGGTTTGTGTCCAATAGAATAATCTATACAAGGATTTCTCATCATAAAGCCGTTTTGGTTGAGTGAAAGAACGGTATTGTCAATTTTATGGGCCTATATATAGTAGACTCAGAGTCGTTATTTCTTTCCTTTCCAATAATTTTCTGCAGATTACAAAAAAACTTTCATGTTCAAAAATTTCATCGAAAAAACAAAGAAGATAATTTTAGGAACATTTTTATGAACTTGACGTAATAAATACACATTTTGATAATCTTTAAGAAAAAAAAACAAAACAATTGTTGGTTAAACTAAGGGTCAAATTGACGCGAGTCAAAAATATATTTCTTCCACGATGCAAATTTGAAAAAATGATTCGGAAAGAGTGAAGATTCGTGACAAAAGTGCACACAATGCTCAATAATTATACAAATACCTTGAAGGAAACGACAAAGAAAAGGAGAGAGAGAAAGAGACAGAGAGAGAGAGAATAAATAAATAGATGAATGAAATATTTAATATGCCATGGTAAAATTACCATGAGAGAGAGAGATAGTGAGAGAGATTGATTGATTGCTTGATTTTTAAGCCATGGATAAATCCCTAGGCAAACATGAATACAAAAGTTATCATAACAATTAAAATAAAATAAGTTATGATAAAAATAATAAAATAACGTAACCAGAGAGAGAGAGAGAGAGAGAGAGAGAGAGAGAGAAAAGTGGTCAAATAAGTTGGTCCGTCAACTGCATCAGGCTCTCGTGTTGGAAGGGATGAGGAATCGTGTGCGCGAATCAAGGTGTATACAGAAGAGTACGCGTGTGCGAACGCGAGGCTGTAAATTGGGCCGTGGCCCACTTAGCGGGTGAACGCGAGGAAACGCAACACGCGCGTCGCTCCTACCTAGGTCCACCTCCGAGCGCCTCGGAGATCGTTCCGCGTTCTATCCGAGAGCCTGCTCTCGCCCGGAGAGGGAATAAACCTCGCCTGGACTAAAGGATGAATGAGCGATATTTTTCAAAATACGACAATTTGATTAATTTTTTAGATTTTTTTTTCTTAAGGTAGTACAACCGAGACAGACTATTCAAAAGTTTGTCCTTATGTGTTAACTTGATGTAAAATCATCAGTTGAAATTTCTTGAGACAGAATTTATTTAAAAAAGGCTCAACTATATGTAGTTATTTAGATATTAATTTTTTTAAATTGCTACTTTTAACATGGGCCCTTATGGGAGATTCGAAAAAACAATGATTTACAATGTATAATATCTCGATTTCTAGGTGGTGAAGCTTTGTCAAATTTGACACATATATGTTTCATATGACATTAAAGAAGACCTGTGCAAATTTTTAAGAAAATCTCTGTCTCAACACGATTTTGTGATTGTACTACTTTAAGGTATTTCTACCGCGATAGTCGGATCAAAAGTTTCCTTCCTATGTAAATTAAAGGTAAAATCATCAGTTGACATTTTTTTATAGATTTTTTTTAAAAACTGCATAAACCTTCTTTGATGCCAAGTATGGTACCAAATTTTAGAAAGCTTTATCATCTCGAAATCAGGATATTTCATTTTGAAAATCACAGTTTTTAACACAGGCTCTTATGGAAATGAAAAGATATGATTTTCAAAAATAAATATCTCGATTTGTAGATGGAAAAACCTGTTAAAATTTGACACATACTCGAGCACCACGTTAAAGAACGTTTTAAAAAATTCTGTAGAAAAATTATGTCATCTTTCTCAAGTGGTTGCACTTTTCCTCAATACATTTCTCTTTTACAATTTTTATCGAATTTTTAATAATCACACATTAAATACTTTTTCGACAACATATATGGTTTATGAATTAATAAAAAAAAATGATTAACTTGCCAATAAAAAAGCTTTTGCCCTCGAGGGTTTCACTGCATCGAGAACCGATCGAATTTCTCGAATGTAAGTAAGGTAAACGTCCCAATAGTTGGACAGAAAATCGATCCTGTCTCTAGGGTTGATCGAGTTTTTTCCAATTAATTAACATTATGAAAAATACACTTCTTCGTACAGGAAAAATAATCCATACGATTTTATTTTTAAAAAAATAATTCAAATATTAAAAATAATATGTCGAAAATTGTCCAACTATTGGGACGTTTACCTTATACGTTCACCTTAAATCTGCTTCAAATTGACATCTAAACTAAAAATTAATTCAAAAATAATTCAAAAAAAAATTCAAATATTAAAAATAATATGTCGAAAATGGTCCAACTATTGGGACGTTTACCTTATACGTTCACCTTAAATCTGCTTCAAATTGACATCTAAACTGTTGTCTGATATTTTAGCAACTCAAAATTCATTTTATGTACTAATTTTAAATAATATTTCTAGTAAATAAATACCTGAACGTTTCAATATTTAGAATGTCCCAATAGTTGGACAGAAAATCGACTCTATCTATATATAGGGTTGATAGAATTTTTTCCAATAAATTAACATTACGAAAAATACACTTCTTCGTACAGAAAAAATAATCCATACGATTTCATTAAGAAAAAAAATAATTCAAATATTAAAAACAATATGTCGAAAATTGTCCAACTATTGGAACGTTTACCTTATACTGACGAGATAAATATACGCTGGAAATGACAATATTTCGTTGATGAAAAGAGCAAATGCAATTTAGTTCGTTGTAATTCAGACAAGCATAAATTTAATCCGTCACAAGATAAATGATAATTCAAAATTAAATTGATAATTAATTCGAAGCAAATACATTTGATCATTGAAACGAAATTTTGTTCTCAGCGTGCGAAAATGAAGAATAAAATAATATAGAACACGCGCTCGGACGCTGCGGATGAGCGAGAGCGTGTGGGGTTTGCCGCGATTCGGGGGGAGAGCGCGAGCGGAGTGGGAGTCTCGCGGCGAGGAGTCGAGCGGTGGCTCCACGTGCATTCGCTCCCGCTCGGCACGAGCCGGTGCATCGACGCCGCGCTCGTTCCGTCTCGAGCGCGATCCACGTGAATTCCCGCTGCACACGATCGCCTCCATTCTCTCCCGAAAATCCCATTTCGCAGGATCAACCACGAGAATTTATTCTCCGAAATAAATCCCTTCTCCGTTTATTCGCGAACGAAATACACTTTATTTTCCCCGCATTTTTCTATCGATCACGAGAAATACTTGTCGCTCTTATTATTTTTTCGCAGGATCAATCACGAGAATTTATTCTCCGAAATAAATCCCTTCTCCGTTTATTCGCGAACGAAATACACTTTTTTTTCCCCTCATTTTTCTATCGATCACGAGAAATACTTGTCGCTCTTATTATTTCTTCGCAGGATCAACCAGGAGAATTTATTCTCCGAAATAAATCCCTTCTCCGTTTATTCGCGAACGAAATACACTTTTTTCCCCTGAATTTTTCTATTAATCACGAGAAATACTTGTCGCTCTTATTATTTTTTGCTCGCGTCGAGACATGGCGGGAGCGAGACGACGATTTTTCGATGGAAACAACGCGGAGTTTGCTTCTCGACGCCAGACGCGACACGAGTTGCCGAACGAACCCGAATGACGCAACGGACGAGCCGGGAAACGTCACGAAATTCGAAACGTCGAAAATTCGTTTTGCAACAATGTCGCGTCAGGGAGCGTCGAAGAACGGAGAATTTTGGGGAGAGGATGAAAAATTAGTGGAAGCACGACGCAGAGAGGGATCGAAGACACAATTTACGAAGAATAATTGACAGGTCCGACTCACCAATCGACAAATGTTCCTTTAATCCTTTGATCCCGCACGATTTCCCAGAATCTCCAAAGTTTCGAATCCAGAGAGAGAGAGAGAGAGAGAGGGGAGATGAAATCGAAGAGAGTACTTTTTAAATATCCACAGTAACGACTCTCGTTAACCAGAATCCCCCTCGCGTTTCGTCACACTATCCGGAATCGCGAGTCCTCCTTTTTATTTTTTTTAAAAACTATTCGTAGAGCGAACAACTCCGCCGGGACTCGTTTCCATCCGGCGAGAATGACACTCGATAGCGCTCGAAACAAAACAATAATAATACTCGCGAGCACGAGGCAAAGATTTCACACAGGGATCGAGAACGAGTGGCGTTTGAGTCCTCGGTTCACTCGTCCGCTTACTCGCCTTTATTTCGATGTATTAATATTTTTATGAATATTATTATTATTATTATTATTACGGTTTTAATCACACCAACGCGAGTGAATAAATGGCCGAGGTTCGGAGTACTTCCGAGAGACGACGACGGCTCGAGGGATTTTCGCAACGCGAGCGAAAGTGCCGAGTTAAATGTAGTGCAACCCCGTATAGAAATAAAAAGTTATCTTTCTGGACGGAGAGATGACGAGACGGGCAGGTCAGATCTCTCCAATGTCGCGCTGCTGACTGACTCGATGTCGATTGCCGCGTGAGCCTCCGCTACTCCGACCGTTCTTCCCTCCTCCTCCGCCTCTTCCCTGTCCCCCCTCTGCCCCTCGTGACGCGACGCGTATCCCCTCTACTCGCTATACGAGAGCGCTGTCCCCACCAGAGAGCGCTCCGACTCCCAATGTCGTCGAGTGCTCGCTATTTTCGCTGTGTCTGCCTCCCCCTCGGCGCGAACGACGCGCTTCGTTGTTCTCTCTCTCTCTCTCTCGCTCTCTTTCTCTCCGTTTCCCTCTCTGTGTGCTTAGTAACATGCACGAATTGTGTACGAGATTACCGAGTCTCGTCGCGTATATGCCGTATATATATATATATGTATTCTCTTTCTCTCGTGCGCCGGTGAACGACTGCTCTCCGAGTGCGACGAGCTCGTGCGCCGCGGCCGGACTGGGGGCAAATTACTCGGCGCATCATCACGAAAAATTTTTCACGGAAATCAAAAAATGATGGATTCACAGGCATTTCGGAAGGTCGTGAGTTCGCTTTCGATGAAAAAGGAATCAGGTATCGTGGCTTTCTCGTTCTTGGAAACTTATTGGTCATTTTGGAGGGAACAGAAAAACTTTTTTTCATAGGTTAAGGCGATATTGCATCGTTGGATCGTTTAGTTTGCATTGTGCTCAAAATTTTCGTAAACTTTTATTAACGTTTTATATGCTCGTGTGTATTTATTTTTAGGATATTTCGCCATGCAGAAATCGTAATATTTATTGGTAAAAATCACATTTTTTTAAAAATTCGTCTATAAAAGCGCGTGTTAAATATTGCGATTTTCAATGATAAATATCTCGGCTTCTACATGGTGAAGCCTACTGAAATTTTGCACACATTTTTATGCAATATCGAAGAAGCTTCGTTTAGTTTCTTTTTTTTTAGATCTGAACTGAAATTTTGTTAATTACATAGCAAGCATGCGTCACTTTGGGTGACCTTGTATTACGAGTATTTTTGTACTGTAGCCAGTTTGCAACAACTTTTACAAATTAATTTCCTCATGGAATTAATTAAGCTTTTAAACTATACATTATATGTGAGAAAACTAAGACGAAAATTTGTGGTTTTACTATCGCGGCGAAATTCAAGGTCATCGAATGAAATTCAAGGTGATTGGCTGGCTGCACAAAGTGCCTGTGTCTCGAGTAGACAAATCCGGTCTTAATTTTATTCCACACCGTAAAAAATTATTCACATCTGCACTATTTTTATTCTTTCAATAACTATTTGGACAAAAAATGTATTTGTACAAATATTGTTTTGAAAAAGCAAACAGACGTACTGCGGATTTAATTGGGCATCCTAATAATACCCCATAGATAATAGATAATACTCTATAATAATAATCCTAATAATCCTAATAATCCTATCCTAATACCACATAGATAATACCACATAGAATTATCAGTGCAAAATCTCATTAAGCCCTCAGATGGGAGCGTCAAAAAATGTGACGCGCAAGGGCGCGTATAGGGTCTTTGTGGACCCCAATTTTTAAATTGTTATAAAAACATATAATATATAACGTTTCACGGTTTCTTTTGCAGATAATTGTCATTTAACGTGTTTTCGAATACGTTTTGAGAAAAAAATTTTTTGTTTGAAAGAAAAATATTTTAAAAAATTGCATTTAAAAAAATGGGACGATACGAAAATGGGAAAATAACATGGGATTTTCCATGGTAAAATGCGAATTCAAATTTTTCTGGGGTCCAAAAAGACCCCACGTGCCCGTCCGAGGGTTAAATTAGTGAAGCTCTTTGCTAAGATATTTATTACACAACATTGGAACTTTCAGCATGTGCTCTTATACATGGAAAGGTCCAAAAAATAGCCATTTTTACCAATCAATATCTTAACGAGGAGCTTCCTAATCGTCGTAAAATTTTTACACAACCTTTTATAGAGATGTTACTCAATGTTATGCAAAATTTTCTCAAATTTTCCATGATTTTCGATTTTGAACACAAATTTCAAAATTTGCCCATATCTTCTTTGTCATATGAAAACATGTGTCAAATTTGACAAAGCTTCACCATCTACAAATCGAGATATTATACATTGCTTTTTCGGATCTCCCATAAGAGCCCATGTTAAAAGTAACAATTTTTAAAAATTAATATCTAAATAACTACATGGTTGAGCCTTTTTAAATTTTGCAAACACATTAACACAATGCTAACGAAGATCTTTGCAATTTTTGAATAAATTCTGTCTCAAGAAATTTCAACTGATGATTTTACATCAAGTTAACACATAAGGACAAACTTTTGAATAGTCTGTCTCGGTTGTTTCTTAAAAATTTGCATAGATCTTCTTTAATGTCATATAAAAAACATGAGTCAAATTTAACAAAGCTTCACCACCTAGAAATCGAGATATTATACATTGTAAATCATTGTTTTTTCGAATCTCCCATAAGAGTCCATGTTAAAAGTAACAATTTTTAAAAATTAATATCTAAACAACTACACGGTTGAACCTTTTTTTAATTTTGCAAACACGTTAATACAATGCTAACAAATATCTGTGCAATTTTTTCATAAATTCTGTCTCAAGAAATTTCAACTGATGATTTTACATCAAGTTACATAAGGACAAACTTCTGAATAGACTGTCTCGGTTGTACTACCTTAACATAGAAACCAAGAGGAGGGGTGGATGGGGAGGTGTCATCGTTGCATTTGCGAGGAGGTTGCGTCGAAGATAGAAGAGTCTCCTGTGTGCGTGGGTGGAGGATTCGCGTGGCTCGGATGCAGCGGGCGAAAGGGGAAGCGGCAGAGTTCGACGTGTATTTGTAGAGTGAAATATACGAGGGGAGAATGAGAAGGGTAGGGGGGGGGAGGGGAAAGGGAGGGAAAGTTCGAGAACGCGGTCCATGGAGACTATGGATAATGGTGTCGTGAGCTGAGAGCTGCGGTTTCGTGCGCGCCCGTTCAATTTTTCCCCTCCGCGCCCGGCGGAGGATCTTCGTCGGCGGCAACTCACACACACACACACACACACACACTCACTCGGACTCCTCTATTCTCTATAGCTCTCCTCACCGCGGGGATAAACGATGCCAGAGCCCAAGATCAGGGCCACGGTTAATGAAATTACAACCGTTCGTCCCATCGCCCTCTTTGCGTCTCATCCTCGATCCTTCAGCCAGACACTATTTCGTCAATTGCTTTCGTCATCTCGCCTCGAGCATCGAGCGAATTAAGGTGGTTTAATCACGAAATCGTTTACTTAGGATTTTATCGAAATTTTGCAAAAATCTTCCTTGATACAATGTGCAATTGTATATTAAATTTTGTGAGGTTTCAGTACGTAGAACTCGTAGTGAAATAAATTGTCTACGTATAGATATAAATTGTCAAAAATCACATACTATTTTCTGCAGTCTCCCCCATCATAAGAGTACGTGTTAAGGAGGTTGTCTACAAATGGCGAAAATAAATGACGTTTTATATGTTAAAAGTATAGTGAAAGGAAATTTGTTAAGAACATGATAAAAATTAGAGAGAATGTTCTTTGTCGCTAAAAAAATTAATATAAATTCAGAAAAAAATATCGTCTACATTATTTTCGAGTAATCGAGTAGTAAAGTTACGTCCTTATACACGGAATGTATATCTATATTGT
>JAPYYW010002928.1:0-21102 GCA_030522545.1 Cremastinae sp. A BG-2022a
ATTCGCTTAGTTTTGCAAAAATCTTTAAAAATCACACTTTATAAAGTTCATTTCGTCAAGAAAAAGGAAAGATATTGCTAATTGAAATTTTCATGGGTCAACGAGACCCAGTGTTACTCACCAAATTTTTTGAAATTTTTTTTTTCGATTTTAAGAACCTATTCGATCAGAAATTTCCCGTAGGTAACGAAAATATTAATTATTTGAGACGAAATTGAAGAATTCATATTAAATGAATCAAAAAACTGGATTTTGGATCAGTTTTTCTATTACCGCGAAGCCTGCTAGTTATCTATAAATCGAAAACATCAAATGAAAATAAAACCATTAAAATTATTTCTAAATGAATGATTAAAAATTAATATCGACTATATAAATTATATTTTGCCTTTTAAAAATAGAATAAAAGGTCTTAAGTTTTTAAACAAAAATATTAATTCTGGGAGAGCAGAGTGCACACGCGAGTGTTTTTATATTTTATTGATGAGGGAAATGAAAAGCGATATATAGAAAATAACCCTAATACGAATTCGTCACTTCCTTTCGCACGTCCCTCCCTGTCGAGAAACAATGAGAAGTCATCAGATATATGGAGTGAGATGGAGGAAGAGTGAAAAAGGAAAAGTGTGTGTGTGTATATAGGATCAGGAAAGGTCGTGCGAATAACGGGAGGGAAGGAAGCGCCCGAGATCCTCGTCCATTGTTCGTCTCGATACGGGGCGAGCGGAAGTCGAGACGTTTTCACTCGTGAAAAGATCGACGCGTGCCGATGAGCTTCGAGCTGGCTACCAGCACACACACGAGGGTATTTTTTGCTCTTTTCCCTTTTTTTATCGGGCCGGAGTGTCGGCTCGATCCTGGCGAAAGAGGGAGCCGGGAGTCACGCGACCGGAACAAGCTCCCTAATTGATATCGATTGGCGAGAAAGTGGCCTGACCAACACCCGAGCCCTCTAAACGTTATTCCACCTATGTATGCCGATTTACACACACTCGTGGAAATTACATTCAACATTTCACGCCTCGTTTACACAACGAAATAAAACAAAAGAGTCGGCCTCGCTCCCCTCCCTCCCTTCTTCTTCTTCTTCTTCTTCTTCTTCTTCTTTACTTTGTTCTCAAATTTAAGCTCTGATCGAACCCTCTGCGTTTGTTCAAGCTTTAAAGTAGCTCGATCATCAAAAAGCATCATTAAGGGCAAATTTCGCTTTGAGCTGGCTCAATCAATTTTTTACACTGAAAACAAAATTTGGTTGATTCAACAAAATATTTGTTTCAATACATTCAACGATATTATTTTGCAAATTGAACTAAATTCTTGGTTGATTTAACTGAAGTTTCATTTGTTGTTTCGACGAAAGATTTTCAACTAAATGTTTTTCAACTAAATCTGCTCTCAGTGTATATACACTGAAAACGAAATTTAGTTGATTCAACAAACACTTGTTTCAATACGTTTAACGATATTATTTTGCAAATTGAACTAAATTCTTGGTTGATTTAACTGAAGTTTCATTATTTCAAATAAACAAGTGTTGTTTCGACGAAATATTTTCAATTCAACTAAATCTGTTCTCAGTGATAAGGATATTGTCGTGTTCGAAAGTGATGGAAAGTTTTTTGATAATTTTACTTAATATTAAAAGTAACATCTCTAAAAGATTGTGTTATAATTTTTTCACAATTATTTTGGTTTTTAAAGAATTTTTTTAAAAAGTTTTATATGAAAGTGTTCCAATATTTGCATGATTTACAGTGCGTATATATAAGAACCATTTTTTAAATGTGCATACATTTTTTATGAATATTTAGGCATGTATTTCGATTATTAGAACAAAAATATATATCTTTATAATGACAAAAATGAAAATTTAATTTTGTACATAGATAAATGCTTTTTGATAAACGTATGATTACGGAGAGTCTTTTTGATTGAAACGTCACGTAAATTTTATTCTTAAGCCTTTTTCGTTATTCTTTTGAAAATTGCGCGACGTTTCCACCCCTGGAACGGAAGCCAGCCAATAAAGCGGGGAATCTCGTGAAAAAAAGGGGGGAAAAAATTGAGCGAAGGAGAATCGTCGTCGTCGGGCCCGGGGATTTTCATCCCCGCGACAAACAGAAAGCCGCACCCTTTCGAATCCGGCACGACGAGCAACCGCGTCGTCCAACTTTTCTCCTCTCTTCTTCCACTCTTTCACTTTTTTTTTCCTCCGTCCGCATTGTGAAATTCGTCGGACGCGCCTTCGACTCTTCTGAAGAGAAGAACTCGTCTCCGAGATTTCTCATTTCCGTCCATCGCCCGGCCGTTTTTTTTTCGTTTTTTTCGCTTTCTCTTCAGCCGCCCCATCCCTCTTCGCCTTTTTTCGCGATACCATCGGCATACGTTTCCCTCGCACACCCCCTCGATTACATTCGGAAATATTAGGGGACGTCCCGTCGCTCGACAAACTATCAATTTGCTTTCCTAACTTCTGCATTTATTCGATTCCTTCGATACACTTTCAATACTCAGCGTTCCTAAAAAAAACTTACCCTCGCATCAGACGAACTGACCGTTCCAGCATTCGAAAATTCTACTTCCTACATACTCTTCCACTTTGCAATTTATTTTATTCTTTCATTTGTTTGTTTTTTTCTCGTGTTACCTTAATTTTTTTATTTTATTGTATTTATATTTATTTATTTTATATTATTGTATTGTATTTATTTCCTTTCGTTTAACTTTTACAGTTTTCAACGTCAACCCCCTATTTTCGTTATTTATACTTTACATTACTTTATTTCATTTTTAATTTTATGCTATTCTTATTCTGCATGAACAAAAATTCAATCACGTAATCATAAACCTGATTGATTCATTATTATTATTATAGAATATATTATAGAAGTATTATAGAATAAATGTAAAATAAAAATAATGAATAAAAGTTGCATGAATGATAAAATGTGGAGAAAAAAAAATGAAATAGCGAATGCAAAGAGAAGTTGGTGGATAAAAAAAAGTGAACGATAAAAAGGATGATGGAAATGAAGATTAATCCTGGTCGTATAAATCATGATGTCAGAGGCGAAATCGGAGGTCGAATGCGCTCAGGAGGATCTGGTCAATGTTATCTGGTGGTCTTCCGCTCCGATGGACGAGGTTTTGCCCCCGTCCCGAGCACATTCTGGAAGAATACGCGCCATGGCCAAAGGGACGCGAATAAGGACACGCTTCTTTTTTTTTTTCCTTTTCGCCAGAGTTTCGCAGGCATATGCTGTCCGCTGTCCACTCCATTTGCTTCGCTTCTATCTCTCACTTCGTTATTTCCATCCTACGGTTATAAGACCTTCCTGTCCCCGTACCATTACTTTTATCGGCCAACCCTTAAAACTCCGCACGCTCCTTTCCTATAATCTTCTTCGTGCAATTTTTCCCGTTTTTTGCATTCGATTCGTGACTCACGATAGCCAATAATCTTCCGATCTTTATGTATTCGCGTTTTTTTTTACTTTCTCACTTTTTTGTTTTTCAAATTTTTGTGCAAGCAAAGCATTGAAAATTTTTGCACCCAAAAATCACTTTTTTCCACAGAATTCATATTACACAGGACAAAAAACTGATTTTTGGATCAGTTTTTTTTTGTTTTCGTATTACGTATCTACGGGAAATTTTCAATCAGATATATGGGCTTTTAAAATCGAAAAAAAAATTCAACAAATTTTGCGAATTTTTGAAGGATCCCTTTCCATTTTTTCAAAAATCTTCAAGGCCTGATAATTTTTAAAATAATTAATATATTAACGTTATTTCTCCAGCATTCGCTGCGTTTTACAAAAATCTTTATGAATCACCCCTAATAAAATTGATTTTTTATGTTAAAATAATTCGTTTTGTCTTGCAAATATTTTCAAGAATTATCTCTAATGAAGTCGATTTCGTCAAGGACACGAAAAGATATCTTGAATTTTTGAAGATCTACATATTTTCGACACTGGAAAAATCAATTTAGTATAACTTGATTTTAATAGCCTATTCGATCGGAAATTCCCCGCAGATAACAAAAATAATATCCTAAAAACGATAAAATTAAACAATGTTTAATAAAAGTTAATAAGTTTGAATATAAGAGAGTCGACAAATATCGAAATAAATTATTGATCTTTTTTATCGATTTTCTTTCGTATATACCATCAATTTAATCAAATAAATATTGTTTATCTATAGATGAATTTTGGAGCAATGAACTAATATTTTTTCATCGTTACTTTTTTTTCGTGATTTCAGGAATGGGAGTTTGACAAGGGTGGTTTCTTTCTTCCCCTCGGAGCTTGGACATCTAAACTGTACCGCGAATAAAACAAGATGGCGAAGCTCGGAAACGGAAACCGGAAGCGTGTCACTCGAGCTACGGGAGCTTCCGACGTGCCCTCGAAAAAGATACGACCTCGCTCTCTCCATGCCTTCGTAATTTTCTCTCGTTCTCCCCACGTACGTATATCGTTCTATATATTTTTTTCTTCTCATCCATATATGTAAAAATTTTTTCTCATCTGCACATCAACTGCAAATTATTTTTATCATCTCTTGTCTCTCAATGACAAAAAAATATAGATTATTTTTATTTATCGAAGGATTTTTTTTCGGGAACGTGCAAAAGATATATTTAAAACGTGTTATTTCATATTTCATACAATTTTATTTATATTTTTCATCAATTTTCATTCGTTCGACCATTCACTCGCTCACATATATTAATTTACTATTTCTTTCCTGATCTCTCCTCAACGGATATTTATAATACACAATTTACATATATACAATTGTTGCTACAATAAATACTATGACGATTATAATGGACGAAAATTGGGATCAAACTTTTTCTCTCTCTCGCTCTTTTTTCTAACTCTCTCTTATTTCTTTTTCTCGAAAGGACAGAATCTATGTACAGTAAAAAAAAAACGAAAAAGTCGATATCGAAAACTGCGAAATTGCAGTTTTCTCGACAATCGCCAATATCTCTTATCGAGCAAAAAAGTCGCTGCGCGACTTCCAATTTATCAGCGCTCTTCTGATTTTTTTTCGCGCACGTGCCACCGGGTATTGAGAAAGAGAGAGGGACGAAAAAAAAGCGCGGGGAACCGAGGAGAGAGAGAGAGAGAGAAAGCGAAAAAAATGTTTATTTTATCGGATGCGTCAGGGTCGCGATAATCGAGGAACGACGACCGATATAATAAAATATCGATTGATTATGAGATTTATAACCGATCAGGCGCCGAGAACGGGCGACCGGACTTACGCAATTCTAAATTAGATAATTACACAGTTTAAAGGCTTTTCCGAAATGGGGCGTTGAAAAATCTTTTTTTTTAACGATTCGTTGATTCAAAACGACATAAACGATAATATTGCATTTACATGTCACTCATATTATGAATCTTTGAATATTTTATTGTGTTCACAATATACGTTCATATATTCATAAAATGATCATAAAATATGTGCAATATCATTATTTGTACCAAAAAAAAAGCTAAAAAGATCGTGAAAACGAGCAAATTTTGAGCCATTTTTTTTTGTTTTAAATCCTCAAACTGCCTAATTATCCTAAATTATATAATACAGGACGTCTCGTTAATTGATTCGTACACTTTCTCGATATAATTTTTCAAAGAACTTTTTACATGTATCAATATTCTTCGATGTACGCGTCGATAATAATCTCTGACCAATCTCCGCGATCCAGATAAATCCTTGGTTGGAACGAATATTGGATTTAGGTCAGTGAAATAAAAATTAAAAAAAAAAAAAAGCAACGCAAAATAAACCGTGAGGTTCGTATCTGTACGATTTCTTTTTTCTATTCGATACCGAAAGACGTTTCTTTAATAATAAATCCAGAGATAATCGCGATTACGATCGCGAGCGACTGGATTCTCACTCTTAAAACCGACGTCGCCTTTTTTTTTCATGAACTCTCCCAACGCTGGAGTATTTTCAGGCTTCGTCGCGTCTCTCCATCTTTGGTCTAGAGCTTTTATTTTCTCCCCCCCTCGTCGCAAATTTCCCTCCCCGCACAATCACGAAAAATGCGAAAATCTCCCATGAACTAAAAAACTTATCACCGGAAGTAGTTCGATAACTGGAGTACACGCGTTGCACGAATATAATTTTTATAGTCCAAGTAACAAATTTATACCCGACATACATAGTCTCGTTGTTTTTCTTCTTTTTTTTTTCGTCAGCACCTTGGAAGTTTTCGACTTACCGTGGAGCTGAAAAAGCAGGTCCAGAGTCCCGAAATCTTACGTTTTTTTGTTTTTTCGTCGAGTGTCTCGCGAAACGCCTCGAGTCTCGGGACGTTGATGATGAATTCGTGAATGAATTCGGTGCGAGCGATCCCTTCGGGAATTGGATTAAAGTTCGATGAAGCTCTTTGAAAAATATCGGGACTCGTGTTCACCACCAGTAGGGCTTGTATCCATGGGGCGCCATGGGAATTTGTCCATTGGGAGGGTACGGGCCGGTGGACTCGACGAGTTTGGATTGGCAGGGTTTGCCGTCGCGGACGAGAACGGGAACGGCGACGCGACGAGGCGAGCATCCGCTTCCGGGCGGGCCATTGGGAACGCCCGGACCTCCGGGGATCCCGGCGACGATGTCGACGCGCTCGCTGGCGGCCCTCTTCGTCTTGTACCGGTGATTCTGGAACCAGATTTTAACCTGGGTCGGCGTCAGTCGAATAATCGAAGCGAGATGCTCGCGCTCCGGGGCGCTCAAATATCGCTGCTGGCGGAAACGTCGCTCGAGCTCGTACGTTTGCGCCTTCGAGAACAACACTCGTCGCTTCCGCTTCTTGCAGTGCTCACCCGAGACCCCGTTCCCACCGTCCTGCCTGCCGATCTCCGAATTCTCGCTCTCCCCGACGTTCTCCCCGCGATCCTCCTCGTACTCGTGCTCCTCCGCCTCCATCTCCTTGCACGACTGCTGCTCGTGCCCGCAGCCCTCCTGCTGCGACGACGGGAACGACAGGTCCGAGATCGTCGGGCTCGTCGAATCCGGCTGCGGCTGGTTCACTGCAACCATATACGCAATCTTTTCATTTTTTTTCTTCCAAAAAGTACATTGAAAAACAAAGAAATTAGCCTGTTATTAAATTACGATATTTTAATTATTGTGGTAGCTATGATTGTTTTAAGAATTTTAAGAAACTTCAGTACGCGTTACAAGATAGAGGGCTAAAAATTGACATAGATTTTTCATTTCGCATCTACAATAACATGTTTCAAAATTTCCAAAACCCATAGGGCCATCGTCAAATCGTTGTTAAATTGCTTGTGTATATCAGCATATCGATTCCGTTTCTCTATATTTATTTTCACTTCGAATTATATTAAGGGGTTTCGATAGTTATATAGCGAAATAATAAAAATTCGTTCAAATTTGGAGAGGATATTCTTTCATGTGAAATGCGTAAACACGAATTTTTTTTCGAATTTTCGTCTAATTACTTTCCGAACAATTGAACCATGAAATATCATTTTTTTAGATAATATAGGTATACTTTCCGTGTATAAGAATGTAACTTCAACACTTGATTACTCGAAGACAATGTAGACGATTTTTTAATCTGAATTTATATAAATTTGTTTAGTGGCAAAGAGCGTTCTTTCAAATTTTCATCGTGTTCTTAATTGATTTCGATTCCCTATACTTTTAACATGTAAAACTTCATTTGTTTTCATTTATTTTCGCCAAGGCTATCGAAACCCCTTAACACTGGCATACATCGAGGACTTTGTCTTCAAAATGAAAAATGATGGAAAATATTAGAAAATTTTACGCAATATTAAATAACGTCTCATGTCAACATATTTCACGTCGATTAGATATTAATTTTTTTTTAATTGTTATAGTTTTATTTATTTAATTTATTTATTTAATTGTTATAGTTTTAATGTAGGCTCTTTTCCTATTTTCAATTTTCGAAAAATCAGGCTCAAGGTTCTCGAACATGCTAAATTTTCTCAGCTCACGTGAAATAAACTTGCAACACAATTTTCTATTATCTATACATCAAATATACCTGAATAATTCGGGGATCGTAAACATAAAAAAAAGAGAGAAAATTCATCGAGCATAACGAGGAAAAAAAAAATTTCAAATTTTCGTTAATCCGTCGGTCATTAGTGTTTCCATGGTGATTGAACGAGGTTGAAAAACCTAATGAGATCTTAATTGCTCGGTTTTATAATGCAATTTAGAATCAGTAGGCCCGTAGAAAGTGTCGGGGTAAGACGTGTCGGGTCTCGGCAGGTAGTTCGTTACCGGAAAACATTTTCTAAAAATTTAACAAGTTCAATAAAGTGTCAGTTCTAGTAATTTTCAATCATACACTAAGTGAATAGTGAATAGTGAATAGTTCAGTGTTTCTAATTTTTATTATCCTTTTGAAATACTTCAAAAAATGTCGGTATGGATTAAACTGCTGTAAAATTGATGCAAGTAATTTCGATCCCGTTATTTAATTCTACTTAGTATTATTTCGGTAACATTAAACGTATGCAGTGTTTTAAATTGAAACAAACAGTTTTTTAATAGTACCTTTGCTTCGAATAATTATAGATTTTTCACCATAAATTATTAGTCCTATATATTTTAATTTATCCATATTATATTCGTTGGTCCATTTTTATTTAAAAAATACAAAAAAATATTGAGTTTTGTGTGGTGGTGAAGTGAAGTGCGAGATCCACGGAACATATTGAGTCGAAAATTAGGGAGATTGGCATCGTCTCTATGAATCACCCACAATAAAGCTGATTTCGTCAAGAGAAAGAGGTAAGACATTGCTAATTAAAATTTTCATGGGTCTACGAGACCCAGTGTGACTTCCTAAATTTCTTGAAATTTTTTTCTTTTCGATTTTAAGAGCCTATTCGATCGGAAATTTTCCGCAGATAACGAAAATGACAAGTATTTAGGGCGAAATCTAAGAATTTATATCGAATGAGCCGAAAAACTGACATTTAGATCAGTTTTTTCAATTTTTCAATACAAATTCTTTGGTTTCGCCCCTAATAAGGACCATTTTCGTTATCTACAGGAAATTTCCGATCGAATAAGGTCTTAAAATCAAGAAAAAAAAATTCGAAAAATTTTGCGAATTTTTGAAGGTTTCCATTTTTTCCATTTTTTCGAAAATCTTCAAGGGGTCATAACTTTTAAAAAAATTGATGAATCAACCTGATTCCTGCGCCATTCGCTTTGTTTTGCAAAAATCTTTAAATATCCCCCTTAATAAAGTTGATTTGGTCAAGATAAAGAAAAGATATCGCTAATTGAAATTTTCATGGGGTCACGAGACCCAGTGTGACTCACCAAATTTTTTCAAATTTTTCTTTTTTGATGTTAAGAGCTTATTCGATCGGAAATTTTCCGTAGATAACGAAAATAATCATTATTTGGGGCGAAATGCAAAAGATGATATTGAAACTTTAAAAAAACTGAATCAAAAGTCAGTTTTTTCGATTTTTCAACATGAATTCTTGAATTTCGCCCCGAATAAGTATCATTTTCGTTATCTACGGGAAATTTCCGATCGAACAAGGTCTTCAAATCGAAAGAAAAAAAATCGAAAATTTTTACGAATTTTTTAAGGTATACCCCTTTCTATTTTTTCAAAAATCTTCAATAGCTAATAACTTTTTAAAAAATTAATGAATTAAACTGATTCCTGCGCCATTCGCTTCTTTTTGCAAAAAACTTTAAAAATCACCCTTAATAAAGTCGATTTGATCAAGAGAAAGAAAAGATATGGCTAATTGAAATTTTCATGGATCTACGAGACCCAGTGTGAATGACCCTGTGGTGTTAAAAATCACCAAAAATCCAAATTAAAAAACATATAAATGCTAATTATTTATCAAACGACCAAATATACATTGTTTGATTATAATTTTATTAATTCAAACGTCAATATCGCCAAGTTAAATTAACATTTGCCTTTTTTCAGTATAATTTCGATCAAAATAAAATTACAAATCAACAAAATAAAAAATTTTCATCCCAAAAAAATCTTTTTCTTATAATATCCATCCTGAAACTCAACAGAGTGTCTCGAACAAGTGAAATTTAACTAATATCTCATTAAAAAATAATTAAATCACTGACTCTGTTGACGCAAAACGAAACGAGCGTTATTTCGCGTCCGAGTATTCTTTTTTTCGGTACAAATATCCCAAAATCTCAATACTTTGTTATTCTGTAAGTGGAGAGGGTCGTCGATACGAGGGAGCGGATAATTGTGTGTTAGACATCGAAGATTTAGAGGCGCAGATACGAGAGCGATACGTGTCCCCGAAAAACACCCCACGAGTCGACACCCCGTCACGAGAATCTCCCAAGAGGGGCGAGAGAGTCTCGATCCCAAGTGTGGCTTATTGCTTGCCGACTTGGGGATTCGACATTCAACAGATTCTCCCCTAATCCTTGCCAAACGATGATAGAATTTTCATAAGCGTTGATCAAATCATGCGGGTTATCGTAAACGAATTTTCGCTGAGCTTTCGAATCTTGCCTTCATTCTCTATTTTATATACACCAAACTCGAGTTCAAAAACATGAGCTTATTATGACATTTGTGATTTTGCAAAGTCTATTTTAACTGTGAAGTGACACCAATACTGATTGTTTTAAAACTGAACATACTGTTTTTAAAATTTTTGGAGATACATAATAAGCAATACTGATTGTTTTAAAACTAAACATATTTTGGTAGTTTTGGAGATGATCAATAGAAGCAATACTGATTGTTTTGGGTCTAAACATGTTTTCATATAGCTTTGGAGATTCTTTCATTCTCTATTTTATATACACCAAACTCGAGTTCAAAAACATGAGCTTATTATGACATTTGTGATTTTGCGGTCTATTTTAATTGTGAAGTGACACCAATACTGATTGTTTTAAAACTGAATAACATACTGTTTTTAAAATTTTTGGAGATAATAAGCAATACTGATTGTTTTAAAACTATATATATTTTGGTAGTTTTTGGAGATGATCAATAGAAGCAATACTGATTGTTTTAGGTTTAAACATTTTTTCATATATAGCTTTGGAGATAATCAATGGGAATAAAAATAGAAAGGATTCAATACGAATTGGAACGATAGGATAAAAATCAAGAAATGTCAAAGTCGACTAATTTTTGAATGGTATCAAGATTTTACAGTTTAAACGATTCAATTGTGATTTAAGGATGTATGGGATAGACGATTCCAACAAAGATTAAATTCTTAACGTTACAAATTCGTATAAAAGCAAGACTCTGGTTTTTTTCTAAAAAGTTGCCAATTTTGTGGGTCTTAATTTAACTATTAGCAACTTGAGCATATTTTAAAAATAATTGAAACAGTTTTTATTCTTTAAACAATTAAATATTAAAAAACTTAATAAAACGTTTTTAAATTACTGTCTATACAAAATGAACATTACTTCGACCGAACATACAAGAAAAAATGAATAACAATCTCGTATTAAAAAATGTATATTTAGTGCAAAATTCCGAATCCTCCATAAGAAACAATATTAAATCTCAGCAACTTTGTAGTTTGACAACTCACAAACAATTCAACATAACGATTTAAAATTTGGCACAATATTTGTTCATACACTCAAGAACAAAAATACCAAAACTGAATAAAAATGTCCATATTTTAAAAAATATCGCTCATACATCCTTAATTATTTTCCACGACGACAAGTTTTGTATAAAAATAGTTAAAATTAATATATATCTTTTGGGACGCAACGTCGGGTATAAAATTGTTTTTTTGTTCGCGTTGCAAGAGAGAGAGAGAGAGAAGCGAATTTAAGAAGCGGAGGATGCGGTCGGGTACAATGCAGTTTTGGGCGTGACAATTTCGATTTATCGAGGGTCGAGGATACGGGAGTAGATTATTGATGGGCTCTCCTCTCGTCGGGCAAAATAGATACGGGGAAAGGTCGATGGCTCGTTGTAGCCGGGCGTTTTGGATCCGAATGGATGAGTGTCGGAGCTTCGCATCTGCCTCGCATTATGTACGGAGTGTGACATCTGTCCGATCGAACTCATTGCTTCCTTATAAACTTTTCGCTTCCGCACAAAGGCGCGCGGCGTGTAAACGCCGAGACCAACCAATCCCCGATTGCGAGAGCGAGAAGTGTGAGAGCATCTTTTATAGGGCCATTAGATCCTGCTTAGCTATACGTGCCCGGCCAATTGTAGCCTCCTAAATAAATAAGGGTTGCTCTCCGGATAATCACACCCCTCGATTTTTCCGTCACCACGAGCCATGTCTCTCTCCCTATACCCACCATCCCCTTCTCCGAATAATACACACCACGAATACATACGAGATTGCTTAAAAAAGCAGAAGCTTGTTTTTCCAACGAAACGTAAGCAAATTCTACCTCGACGTGACATCGACACCGGTCGAAACAAACTTCAGAAAAATCAAAGCTTCGCTTTTAGGACGTGCACGATATCAAACTAATCTGGAAAAAGGTTTAAAAATCTGTTTTTTTTGTTCAATGTGACACGACGTCGATATATGCTGTAAAAGTAAACTTAGAAAAGAACTTAAAAAGGAGATTTGAGGATGTATGAGCGATATTTTTAAAAATATGAGAATTTGATTAATTTTTGATATTTTGTTCTTGAGTATGTGAACAAAATTTGTGCCATATTAGAAATCATCAGCTAATCAATCAGCTAAAATTTTACTCAAATTAGTAAGCTCGGTATTGAGAAATTTATTATACAAAATTGGGACTTCAAACACGTGCTCTTATACGTCAAAGTACAAAAAAAAACTATTTTTAACAATTAATAACTTAATGAGAATCTTCTTAATCGTCGTGAAATATTTAACACAACCTTTTACAGATGTTACCTAAATATTGTATAAAACTTTCAAAAAATTTTCCATCATTTTCGTTTTTGAACACAACATATATCCTTAAGTCTTTAAAAAATGTAATTTCGCCACTAAAAAATAGATGTAATTTATTATTTCGAGTATTTCGGTGTTAAATTAACCAAGTACGGCTCATCAATGAAATGTATTGATTGAATTTGTGTTCGTACCATTTATTTCGTCGATCGGCTGTGGCTGGAGCGAGGTCGGAAGCGTCGATCCCGTCGGCCAGCCAAGTAAGCCCGTTGGTTGCGGTGGTGGCGGCGGTCCCAGCGCTCCTCTCGTTAAATTCGCGTGAATCGACGGTTGCAGCATCGCCGACGCCGTGTGTTCGAGCAATTGCTGGTACGTCGACGGTGGAACATCGTTCACCGACGGCAGAATTGTTCCTCCTGCAAAAAATAGATAAATCACATTATTTTCTCTCTTCGTTTAAAGTCATAATTACATTCAATTTTTATTTCATATTTTAATAATATATTTAATATTTTATTTTATATTTTTATAAACTTAATTACATTTGTATAGTATAAATTTAAAAAATTTACACGATAAATATTCAATTATTAATATTATTATTATTATTTATTGTCTCTTAATTTATTTAAAATAATTTTATCGATGTTTTTATTTTATCGTGTTATTTCTTTTTCTAGTGTTGTTTCTTTTTTTTCGTTTTCAATATTTTTTACTTTGCGTAGATATTTTACATACGTGACGTTTTTATGCGAAAGTTTTTCAATTTATAATTTTTATAAGTATGATTTTACGGTTTGAGAAAATATTTATCAAAATTACCTTGAATGTGGTCGTCTTGGTTGGCCGCCGCCGCTGCGGCGACCGCTGCAGCCGCGGCCGCTGCCGCTGCCGCCGCCGCGTTCGTCTTCGCCTCGTTTAATTCCAATATGTCGCTTATGTGAAAGCCGGAAGTCCTCGCGGGCATTTTCATGCTTTCCAACAGTCTGGAAGCAAACGAAACGTCAAATTTAACGCATTCCAACAAATTGCTTGATTTTTGTCAATACATTGCAATTTTTGTCTATTTTAAACATCCAAATTTCAATTTCTTGTCAATTCAACAACTTTTTCTTTTTGTTCATTTCCATTTTTGGGCCAAATATTATATTTATTAGCAGGTTACGAAAAATACTCGAAGTCTTGTCGTTAAAGCATCAAATAATTTAAATAAATATTTGCAAAATAATGACACAGAATTCGATCTCTGAAAATTTTTTCTTATCAGGCATCGAAGTCCCTGAGTGACACTTCCCATCAGAGATCTGTTAGCCATTGACAAAGTAGTCACAGTTTTTATACTTTATTTATGGAGTAACATCACTGTAAAAAAATAACTTTTTTATTGGTTTAAAAGATGGTTACAACGTTCTATAGTGCAAGAAGTTTTGCACTCAATATTATTTAAATGAAATTTCACGTTTTCACTTTTCCAAACACGTATATAAAACTTAAAAAACATTTTTTTCTCAAGACACAATTTTTAATAACAGCACGAAGCACAGTTCTGCCAAAATCTTCATTCTAACGCCCTTACATATATTCACTGAGAGAAATCACGATGGTATATTTTACCATAAAGTGACATTTATACTAATTATTTTAGTATTAAATATATTTTTGTAATGAAACGTTTAAAGTAATGAGGACAAGATGTAAATAAAGTAAATGTATATTTATTTATATT
The DNA here is from genome assembly GCA_030522545.1 of Cremastinae sp. A BG-2022a. Lineage (NCBI taxonomy): Eukaryota > Metazoa > Arthropoda > Insecta > Hymenoptera > Ichneumonidae > Cremastinae sp. A BG-2022a. The sequence continues at coordinate 14,647 of JAPYYW010002928.1, forward strand.
ATATGTATTATATATATATTTTTTATATTATATATTAATTTATTTATATCAAGTTCTATAATAATAATTGATCCATTTGTCACTTTTTTATGGTAAAACCATACTTTTCTCTCGGTTTAACGTTTCGAGAGTACTAAAAAATTGTCAAGTGCCCAGAAGTCGCTTTATTTTGGATTTACCTAGTATTCAACGCGAGTTGGCTGTACCAAACGTGATTCAAGAGGCTCGCGGGGTACGGGAGCAACGGCCAGTGCAACAATTTGTTCTTGTCCGCCATGTTGGTTATCAGAGATCTTTCGAAAATATTCACAACTTAACTACCGGTCAGTGTGACATTTCGGGCACTGAACGAACCCTTTTCGAGTCGTCGATCGAGGACGATCAAACTCGGCGAGTCGAATCCATCACGGACCGTTCGCCGTCACCAAAATTCCATAACTTCGAGCTTAAATTATATTCCGAAGCACTGGAAATCGCACTGGGATCACACACAGGCACACACTCGCGAAATCGACGCCGGAGTTATCGTTCGGGTGAAAAAAAAGTCATTTTTTATTAAACGTCGAATTTCGGGACGACGAAGACGAGTCTCGGACGAAGACGAAGAAAAAAGTGACGAGGAGGCGTCGCGTTGGATTATCTTTTGGAAAAACCGTGTATAGCTCTCGGCTCGATGGTACTCGTATAATTTTCGAGTGTCCTCGTCGAGCACTTGACGGCTAGTGTTCCCTACCTACCAGCCGTTTCCAGTCTCCAACCCCTCGAGAAATGCCTCTCGAGCGAGACAACTCCGAAGGGCGGTTCCAACGCTCTCGCTCCACCCTCTCACGTTTTTTTTGTCCTCGTCCTCGGATACACTCTCGAGCCCGGAACTACCCCCGGATCGATCCGCCCCCTCTCGACTCACCCGACGCGACATTTTTACCGATCTTCAAAAAACGTCAGCTTTTTAATCAAATATGGGCCTCGCTACTCATTCTACGGACTTCAAAAATTTATCAGGTTTTTGTCTCATCATTTTCATTTATTTTTTACTAAAACTTTATCATACGAAGTGTATTTTACACGTAAATTATTATATTTTTTTCGTACTGTGGTAAATGTTTGGAAATTTTTAGTATTTTTCATTCAAATCATATCAATTCTTGTTTTTTTGTACTTCAAATTATTATAATGTATGAAGAGTCCTGAAAATAGTCAAACTATTGGCATAGTACGAAAACATATGTACTAATTTTTCACATAAAATTCTCTCTGTGTTTATTATACTTAAATATCAATTTAGGATAATGATAAACAAGTATTGATACTCAAAGGCTTTAGAATTATTATACCAATTGCGTAAACTGCAAGTTGCAATTTAAAACAACCCCAAATAACCGTACTGTGCTTAAAATATTAATTTACCATAATCTGGCGATCGAAAACTTGATTATCGCAATATCTTGAATTTGGAGCGACAAAAATCATTTCAAAAATTAGCCAGAGTGTTAATCAGAATATTTGAGTATCTAAATAGTGATTCTCATATAAACCAACATAAGACAAATTATGTCAATATACATTTTACCTTAAAATGACAACCATCCTATAGTTACTTTATATAAAACTAAGTATATTTTTACAGTAAAACAATATTTGTTTAAGACAAAAATAATATAAAATCTATTAACTTTATAGAACTAACTATATTTTTATAGTAAAACAAAGTAAATTTTTTACAAAATTTACATAAAATTAATTTATTTTTACATTAATCAGAATAGTTGTCACTTTTGTATCGTAAAACCTCTACCATACACCGAGAAAACAATTTGGTCGAATCAACTGAACTGCGAAACAAATATTTAGCGAATACATGACATCAAAATTAATTCAATCTAACATCTATTTCCATACCTAAAACGAGAGGTACAGAAACAAAAATCCAGTTAAATTACCTAAATCTCATGTTAATAAATTTACTAAATTTTAACCGTTTTCTCAAAGCGTGTAATTCCCCGCTCCAGCGTCTAATTCCTAAAAAACGCAAATTTTCCAAGTGCCAACGCGAGACGACCTTAAAATAAGTGATTACAAGCACTGTCAAGTTATATTGCGCCTCGAAATATGTTTGAATTTCGATAGCGAGCAAAAAGCGGGATTTGCTGGGTGGAAAAACGTTTATTACGGCGAAGAAAGGGGGTACAGGGGTGAAGGGATGGCCGAGGGGTGAGTAAATCGGGGTTGTTACCGGAGTAGCTGCTCTTCCGGGAGGAAGGGAGCGGGGCGTGGTCGCGATTCGTCGGCTCGACGAATCGCGCCGCGAGGGTGGGAGAGGGAGTCCGGCGAACAACCCTTGTTCGAAGGTAAAAGGACTTCGGCGCGCGGAGCACGTCGGGCCTCGAGATGACGACCAATCCCCTGGCTCCATCGATCTTTACCTTTTTTTGCCGCACACCGCGGGACAGCCAGCACTCTAGCCTCGAGTGTCGGACCGGCGAGGAGCATTAGTGTCGCTTTTTTCCTTCCCTCTCTCGCGACCGAGACCGAAGGCCAGAAAAAAGCACTTTTTCCTTCCATCTCTCTCGCCCCCCCTCTCTCTCTCTCTCTCGCGACCTGTCTCGTTACCCTTCTTTCGCGTCACGCGAATAAGCTCTCTCTCTCTTTTTTTTCTCACCCCCCACCCCACCCCTCCCCCTTTTTTATCGCTGTAAATCCAGCGACGCTCATCTATTCGCGTTACTACCCGGCGCCATTATCGTCGCGATCTTAATTCACGTCCGATAATGGCCCGAACGGTAAATATAATGTAGGTCATTTTCGTTCTGGGTCATCGCATAATTGTCGCTTTTTCCCCTCTATACGAGCTCGTATTCTTTCTTTACATTCTTCGGTTCTTCTCTTCCATTAGCGACGCGTTTTCTCGAGGCCCTATATGGAGATTTTATACTGCACGTATACCGGGCAGAGAAAATACTCTTTTTAATCGTGTTGCTCTGGAAAATTCGTGGATTTCCGCGTAAAACGATTTTACATCTCCCTCGCTATTTCATTTTTTCTTTTTCTGCAATTTCAAATTTTATTTTCTTTTTTGCAATGGACTCGCGTCAGGAAAATTTCTCACGCGGTTTTTCAAAAGTTTTCGTAAAGCTTCCGTAAAAATTTCAAATGGGGTTTGCTCAAAAAAAGGAAAAATAGGGAGAAAGAGATGGAGGACGGATGGATATTGTTAAAGGGAGAGGGACGAGGAGACTTTTTTTCCTGTCCAATTTGTCAGAAAGCTCTTTTTAGGGGTCGAAGAGGAAAGAAAAAATAATTCGACGCGAATGACCCTTGCATCTCGAATATAAGGGAATAGACGACGGGCCCTTTTGTCGAGGAGATATTGAACGACTTTGCGACATGAGATTCGAGAGGACTAGATTTTCAGGTTTGTGTACACGAAAATGGTCCCGGGATGGTTCCGAATGACCGGGCGAATGAATCGACGCGAGGGGAGCGAGCGGAGGGGATTTCCGGTTCATTCATAGCCAAGGGAGCATTGTGCCAACAAGATTGTACTTCGACTTCCTTCTTCTTTTCCTACTGCTTTTCCTTCTTTCTTCTTTATGCGTAGGCGCGCGTTGAAGTCAAAAAAAAGGGAAAAAAGGAGAGAGAAGTGACTCCGGGAGAGGGCGGTTCCAACATCCGGCCTCAAAGTTCTCGCTTTCGTCATGGCTTCCATCAGGCATTCCTTTCGCTCGAGCCGCGTTACAGTTCCACCCGGGTCCCGCCATACTCTCCAATTTATTACGATCGAGGATTATACGGAACTATACGAGATCAAAACGGAGCTCAACTCTCCAACTCTCACCCCCTTGACTCGAGAACCGCGTACACTCTTCACTCTTTGTCCTCGAGTCACTCGCAGTATTTTTAGAAAAAAATACGAGGTATTGAAAATTTATTTAAATACTGGCAGGTTACAGTGGCTCGGGCGCTTTGCGCCCTCGAGGTAATAAAAAAAATGGCTCAAAATCCAGTTTTTTTTTGATTGTTTAATATGAATTCGTTGATTTCGTCTAGAATAAGTAGCATTTTCGTTATCTACGGCAAATTTCTGATTGAAAAGTCTCTTAAAATCGAAAAAAAAAATTTTTTTAATTTTGTGAATTCTTACAGAGGTCAAACTGGGTCGCGTAGACCCATGAAAAATTCAACTTGCGATATCTTTCCTTTCTTATTATGAAATTCACTTTGTTAAGGGTGATTTTTACAGATTTTTACAAAACTAAGCGAATGGCGTTGGAATTACGTTAATACATGCATTTTTTAAAAAGTTATGACGCCTTGAAGATTTTTGAAAAAATGGAAAGTTCGCAAAATTTTTCGAATTTTTTAATTTCGATTTTAAGACCTTATTCGATCGGAAATTTCCCGTAGATAACGAAAATGCTACTTATTCGAAGAGAAATTCAAGAATTCATGTTGAAAAATCGAAAAAATTGACTTTTGGATCAGTTTTTTGAATTTTTCAATATGAATTCTTAAATTTCGCCCCAAATAATTATCATTTTCGTTATCTACGGGAAATTTCCGATCGAATAAGGTCTTAAAATCGAAAAAAAAAGAAATTCAAGAAATTTGGTAAGTCACACTGGGTCTCGTGGACCCATGAAACTTTCAATTAGAAATATCTTTCCTTTTTCTTGACGAAATGAACTTTATAAAGTGTGATTTTTAAAGATTTTTCCAAAACTAAGCGAATAGTGTTGGAATCACGTTAATTCATCAATGTTTTAGAAAGTTATCACTCCTTGAAGATTTTTGAAAAAATGGAAAGGGGTATACCTTCAAAAATTAGCAAAAATTTTCAAATATTCTTTTTTCAATTTTAAGACCTTATTTGATCGGAAATTTCCTGTAGATAACGAAAATTCTACTTATTCGTAGCGAAATCCAAGAATTCATATTGAAAAATACAAAAAACCGATCAAAAAATCAGTTTTTTGGCCCGTTCAATGTGAATATCGCTCATAAACCCTTAAACATTTATATTTTTAAAATATGTATATCCAAATTCATCCACGACGAAAACTCAACACAAGTATAGAAAACCTAAAAATACGATTATTTCAAAAATTCTTGAACAATGTTCGCATAATGCCGATGGGAAGTTTGAAAATTTCCTTTAAGTGGCGTTTATCCGTAAAAGCGAAGGCTGAAAGAGTGAAAAGAGATAAGATATGTATCGGTGTAGTTTGCTAAGAGAGAAAAAACGTCTCTAATTCGGTTAGAATCGTATTCAAGAATCCTAGGCCTCGTTTCTTGAAGTGATTTAGTCCCTTTTCCAGGCTCCCCGTTCGTGTGTTTTTTTTTCGTCTTTTTTTCTCGAACTCGTGAGCAGCTGGGCGGATTCCCACGTTATCGCGGACGGGGGAGGCTCGAGGAACGAAAGGAGAGAATCCGAACGTCGGGATTCGGAGTCGAACGTCTTGGAAAGGCGCGCTCGCGAGCAACGAGCAATCGAAGAAAGTTCGACGGCGCTCGCGCGGCCCTGCTGATATTTCTCGCTCGTCGAGGCTGCTTGTCCCGACGAAGCTCCTTCTCGCGAGCAACATTTGCTCCGGATCCCACGACTGTTTGGCGATACCTGTGCCAACTCGTTTCAAGCACGCAACCCCCAATTTGTCTGCGTCTCATTGTTTTCAGTCAATTCCGTGTTGCCCGTCCTCTCGTAATTTTATTCGCGAGCGGCGAATTTTCGCCCTCGCAGTCTCAAAAACACCCTCGTAAACAAAACAAAAAGTATAAATGAAATAAAAATAATTATTTTTTATATTTTTCATCACCCTTGAAAACAACTATTTGTCGGTTTTACGTTATATTTTTGCACTGACGAAAAATCGATTTTATTTGTCTTTGTGTAGGTTTTGCGATGCTCTTTATATTTGTTCGTCGCTTATTCATCCTTCTCTATACTCTTTCTCGAACTTTCGACCGCACGAAATTCTGTCTAGCAACACTCGCGCTCGGTTAAATTGTTAAGAGATCTCAGCGAGAGCTGCCACGACTTATCAGAATATAACTTATTAGCTGAGTGCCTCGAGAGCTGAAAGTCTCTCACTCGTCAATCGCGCACGAAGCCCGATGATTTCATGAACGCGAAGAGTGCGCACGTCGCTATGTATACAGACGAGAGACCCTGCATTCTCTTGTTCAGGTAAATTCTTAAATTGATTTACCTTTTACTCGTATTTCAATTTTTTTCATCAATTATTCATGCTTTTTAAAATTTTCATTCAAAATCATACATTTTTATTTAACATATTATCAAAAATATTGCATCAAACATTTTTAATTGTGAAACATGTACTTATAAACTTTTTAATTAAGATATTCTTTAAAATATATATTGCACCAAAAATGCCATTTTTTCAACAATTCGTAATTATAATTTTTGAATTAAAAATTTCATGAACGCGAAGAGTGCGC
>JAPYYW010002929.1:0-17488 GCA_030522545.1 Cremastinae sp. A BG-2022a
GGTTGCAAGTGTAACTCACCCTAAGCGAGAGTTCCACTTGTGACCACGACGCTCACGTTTCTAGTAATTGACATAGATTTTTTATTAGTTTTTACAACCATGACGATCGTTACGGTTGCAAGTGTAACTCACCCTAAGCGAGAGTTCCACTTGTGGCCACGATGCTCACGTTTGCAGTCGTTGACATAGATTTTTTTATTAGTTTTTACAACCGTGACGATCGTTGCGGTTGCAAGTGTAACTCACCCTAAGCGAGAGTTCCACTTGTGACCACGACGCTCACGTCTCCAGTCGTTGACATAGGTTTTCTATTACAGTTGAATCTGGCTACAACGAACACTGAGTATTGTAACGAAATTCAACTGTAATAGAAAACCTAGAAAGCTCGTTATAGCGAACAACGAATCGTTATAGCGAACGACGCAATCCCCCACTTTCTGTGCTTTTCTCCTCCGTGACCAATGAAACAACAGTTCGACTCCGAGTACTTCGGTAAGCATGGAGATTAAGGGGAGGGTTCGTTAAAACGAAGTTCTCTGGCCCAGACCATTCGTTATAATGAGGTTTGACTGTAGTTTTTGCAAGCGCGACGACCGTTGCGGTCGCAAGTGGAACGCACCCTTGGTTTCTCTCTCTCTCTCTCTCTCTGGCGTCAAGGCCGCGGGCGAAGAGTTGAGCACGTTACTACGTACGTAGTATGGAGGCTCTATCTCTCTTTATCTATCTCTCTCTCTCTCTTTCTTTCTCTCTCTCGCCGCTGAGCGTGATTTGTGTGGGTGTTGGTAGGGTCTATGCGTCACCAGAGTGTAAAGGAACCGAGTCGCTGAGCGGGTTATCTATTATAAAGCCGTGTGCAGGAACGATCGAGAAAAGAGAGAGAGAAGAGGGGAGGGAGGGAGAGAGAGAGAGCGCGCCACCGAGAGGTAGAACGTAGCGCTACACGCGAAGCACGCCTAGCAACGTTGCTCCCGTGCGAAAATCCCCTCTCCTTTTTTCTCCCTTTTTCACGAAGAGATGCTTCTCGTGGAGAAAAGAAATGTATGATTCAAGAAAAAGAGAGAGAGAGAGAGAGGAACGGGCAACGAGAAACTTCCACGCGCTCTCGTCGTCCTACACGGAGCAGGCCGAGAAAACAAAATGAAAATGGAAGGATCATCCGTGCGAGGGAGCGATCTCGCCTTTTTTTCGGATCTCAACTTTTTTTTGGGTATCGACATTTGAGAAGTCGAATCTCGTGTCTCGATACGACGTCGGCCGAGCGTGTGAAATCTAGACATCTGGCGTAGAAATATGTATTCGGCGTTGGGTGCGTCAGCGAGAAAAAAAAGAGAGAGAGAGAGAGAACCGGCTTCGTTGAGATTTACGCGGCGCTGTTATCTCGCGACTTACTTTTGACATTTCTCCCGTCGCGGAACGCACTCTTGTACGTTGACAGATTAGCATATAACCGCGCCGGGTAGATTTGTCACGATAATCGCGAGGATCGTCGATATTTGACGGAGGGCGTTCCACTTATCGCCCAAAACGTCCACGAACGCCCAAAATCAATGTAACAAGAATAGGAAAGAGGCCTTTGTGGGCGATTAGTGGAACTTGTCCCTCGATTTGAGTAAAATCGAGCATCCTGTCCTCCCACGCTGCGCCTCCATTTTCATAGTGCAGAGATTTATCGAAGAAAAGCCGAAAATCGGAGTCTACAGATCGGGCCAGAACTTTTGACATTCGCGAGATAAACGAGCGTATACGAGCGTTCAATGCATTCGAGATAGGCACTTGGATTTGAAAAGCAGCAACGAGAGAGACAGGGAGCGCGACTTTTCATGGATTTCGGGAGGATCGTCCGGTGAGAGTGCATTTTGGCTGTTGGAGAAACTGGCCGGAAAAAGGGGGCGAGAATAAAAAAAAAAAGCGCTTACCGTCGTATCGTTCAGCCTGTTCGGCGAGTTTCGCCTTGTAGACGTGATCCTCCCGTGTCAACGCCATGGGTGCTCGATGAACGACCGATGAAACAAGTCGTCTCTATTGTCCTCGTCTCGCTTCTCCGTTTGCGCCGTGTATTTCGTGAGGCGGCGGCGACGACGACGACGACGGGAATAAGGGGCGAACGGAACGATTTTTCTCCTCTTTTCCGACAACAGCGGTGACACCAACCGATCGGGGGAGACACAAACAAGGGAGACGAAAAGAGAGAGAGAGAGAGAGAGGAACAAAAAAAATGAATTTCTCGTATACGCGTATATGTACTCGTAACGCGCGTATATGCGACGGACTTTTCACGATTTTAACAGACGGCTTCTCGTACGGCCGCTCGCGAGCTCACTGAGCAAGATGGCGGTGCCCGCCAACAATCGAAAGCAGTCCTCCCGGCTCACGGCGCAGAATCGTTCGAGAGAGACGGAGACACCGAAAGCCCCAGGCCGAGCGTATCTCAGCGCTCCACTCTCCTTTGCGGCAGCTCACCACTACACGCCTGACGTCACCACAGCTACGCGAAGCGCTATGCGTGAAGAAAAAAAAACGAATATTTCAGCCATAGACTCATTTCTCAAAGACCAAAAAATCTCTCGAGCAAAAATATCACAAAATTTTGAATAAATTTTTTTTTAATTTTCAAACAATCTATGAATATTCTTCATTACAAGAGATAATATTTATTCAAAATTTTGTTTCGTCCGATGTGACGTATTTGTCAAACGTGTGTTTAGTGTTTTTGAAGTTTCTTGAAAAATACGATCTGTGGAAGTTTTTTCATGTTTGCGATCGTGTGTTTCTATTATCACGCGATTTTGCGTAGTCTCAACGTACCGCTTCGAAACGCGTGAAAACACTGATACCGGCAAGAATCGAACTTTATCTCTTTCTCACTGGAATGTTTTACATTAGCCGGGGAGAGTGCGTAGTAAATCGAAGCTCTTTCGCACACCAGCAGAGGGAGCAACGAAACCATGATTAGCCCTCGTGCTAACAATCGAATCCGAACGAAATAATTATCAAATCTACCGCTAGCGGCAGTTATGGCATTCTAACGCGCTAATTTCAAATACACATTCGACGATACTGGTCGATAAGACAATGTTTTTACGCTAGTTTCATCATAAATTCCATTTAAATCGATGAAAATTTTATTTTATGCAGACGAATAAAATAAATACTTCATAAATAATTCGCACTTCACAATTTTATCAAAATCAATCGTTTAGTTTTCTAAGGTAGTTCTATCGATGCGATCAAATCAAAATTTTTTATCTCTATTTATCTGCATACCATATAGTTTTTGAGCTCAAGATTATTAAGGTAGTTCTTTCGGTACAGACAAATCAAAAGTTTTTCATTCAATTCATCTCGATACCATGTGGTTTTTGAGTTTATTAAAGTTGTTGCAAATCGATTCACGAACATACTTAATATTCAAGGTCATCCAAGGTGACTTGTACTTGCTACGTGTATGTATGAAAATTAGAAAAATCAAAATCTTAGGATTTAAAAAAAAACGTTAACTTCTTAAATGTACTTCAAAGAGCTGTGCCAAATTTCAAAAAGTTTCACTTCTTGAAAGTCAAGATATTAAGAGTTGAGGATCGCAATATTTAACACGTGCTCTTATATGGGAAAAGTACAGAAAATAGTGATTTTTGACAATAAATATCCCGAGTTCTACAATTGCACATTTGTGTCGAAGAAGGTTTTTGCAAATTTTCCACAAAACTTAAAAAAACGATTTTTTGATAGAACTACTAGTTCGATAGCAAAAACCATTTATTTAAGAAAAATTTATTTTGAAAAAATTATACGTTTTGTCGAAAAAGAAAAGAAATCGATTGAATGAAGAGTTGAGTAATTCTTTACTTAAGAAAATTTACTTAAGAAAATTTTGGAAAATTTGTATGTTTTATAGAAAAAAAAAACAAATCGAATGAAATAAAAATTGAGTAATTCTATCGTTTAGTTTCTAAGATATTTGAAGTTAAAGCGTAGCGAATTTCCCCGTTGAAACATCACAAAAAAATTATCTATAAAAAAAACCTGAAAACGACATTTAAGAAAAATATGAAAAAAATTAAAAATGATAAAAGTTATACAACATACTTACAGAAACTATATAAATAAATCAGTATGATATACCGTCCAATTTTTGAAGAAAAAAAAACAAATTTCAGTGGAAATTATCCATTTTTCCATAATGGAAAAAATTTGACACTCTCAAAGTTCAGTACAAGTGAGGAAAATTCGATAAAAATAGCATAATTATGTTTCTTCTACAATTATTTACGATTATATGTTCAAAAATTCGTAATTTTCTACCTTTTTATCGACACTACTTTTTCGTGAAGGGGAGCGGTCCTTATACAGCACTTAGCTATCGAACTACCTTAACAATAAATATCTCGAATGTAGTGAAGTCTCCTAAAATTTAGCAGAGCGTTTTATGTAAAATAAAAGAAACTTTGTCGAATGGTTTAGAAAAATCTATCGTAAAAAATAAGTTAATCATATACCAAGTATACCAAGTGAACGTCATAAAAACGTCATGAAAAGAGAAGAAACTTTTCGATTTGACTGTCACAGACGAACCACCTTAACGATAACTGACGACAAATTACTATAAGTTGAACGTTGGTATTTTTCATAATTCTTTATTCCGCCAAAAACTACTTTACAACAATGCTTGGGCCATCAGATTAGTCAGCTTTTCCTTTTATATAATAATAAGCAAATAGAATGAAGCTTGTGCATCGCACAGCGCTCTAAATAGCCTGTGGCTGTTTTCGTACAAAGAATGGGCGGAAATCATTGATCTCGTTTACCTCGACACACGAAAAGTTTCATTGAAATAGTATTTTATTCGATATATCTACAGAGACGAAACTCTAATTAATATGATCGATCGTACGATGTACTGACTTCTATTTAACAAGATATATACACAGGTATTGATGGCTCAGTCGAGTATATGTATATTAGTTGCTTGTATTTGGATATTCAAAAAAACATGATCAATAATAATATAAAAAATCGCGAATAATCGTTGTCCTATAATGGCATAGAAAATGTAGGATATTTTTTCGATCCACCCCTAATGAATCATATCAGACATATAAATAACGTATAAAGAATTTCAAGAAGTAAAATAAATTTTTCTTTTTTTTTTCAAATATTTCGATCTCTGTTGAAAACGAGAAATCGTAGGCACTTACAATAACAAAGTTCGCTCCAGTGAATAATGAAAAATTGACTACAAAATAGTAATTCTATCTTTCATTACTGTTCAATATATAGCAACCTTTCACTCTAGTTTATCTCTCTCGCTCTCTCGTCCTTTCATTCAATTTTCCCTAGTACAGAAAAAAGAATATATACTGTATTATACGTGACAAAAAAAAATTAACTAATAACAAGCTCTACTTATTTGAACTCTAGTTTTTTTTCCCCCATAATCCGGGGAAATCCGCTATGCCTCGAACGAGAAGTATCGAAACTCTGAAAAAAAATCAGCTATTTACTTGCACTTGAAATGATAAATAATTCATTGAAAAGAAAATCCTGTACCTAAAATTGAATCATATATATTTATAACTAAAAAATTATTTTCCCTCAAATTTTCATCACCAAAATTGTCAATGCCAAACGATGAGAGACGCTAACATTCATTTTCCAAACGTTGATGATGATTGAAGAGCAAAATATTGGATTTTTCGAAAGGCAAGCGATAGCAAACAAATGGCAGGAAGTAAATACAAATAACAGCTCGAGACATTGCGCATTTCCTCTAACTTTGTTCTTTTAATTATTTATTTATATTTAATGAAATTATTTATTCTTCTTTTTAATAACCAATTTATAATATTGTTTACAATTTCATATATATGTATATATATATTTATATTCCCTATCCATGTGTGGGCGTGTATATATACATATACATATTTATATTTATATATAATTTTTTTTGTCAGTTATCGCGGACTATTAAAATTATAGTACAGCCGGAGGGGACTTGATGTATTTATCATTGCAAACATTGGCTAGCTAAACCGACCATTTCGCATGACGTTGGTCAGACGGATATCGAGTCCTCCATCAACGTGCGAAAAAGTGATGTTTAAACTCCGTTTATTTCATTTTTTTTTTCTTTTTTCTCTTTCTCTTGCTCGCCCGACGAAAATCATTGACTCGTCAAACGAAACAGTGTGCGTTGCTGCGAGTTATTCGGGTAGAGTGATGTACAATAGGTTCCTTCTAAGAATGTCATTATTATATACATACGTCGGTACAATCCAAGTCGCTCTTATGTAGGTAAGAAATGTCAACGAGAATGAAATAGCAGACTGAAAATTTAAAAAAATGACTCCCTTTAATTATATGCACATTATAGGGTGATCCAAAAAAATGACTAATTTTTTTTCCGGGGCACACGTTTAATGTCTTCGGAATGATAGAAAAAGATGCTACACCAAATTTCAGCCATTAAAAAAAATGTTTGAGGTAGCGATTTTTTATTTATTTATTTTATTTTCATTTAAATAATATTGGAAACATTTCTTTTTTCGTTCGGAATTATATAGTGTGACAGATTCGCGAATGTCATGTCGCAGTAGCTCAATAAGGAAATAACTTTATACATTTTTGTAGAAAATTTGACGCTCTATAAAAAAAATCTCTTGTAATTTTTCGATTAATTGATTCCTTGAAAAGTTATTCAAGGTTAAAGGTGAAATTGTGTAAAAATTTACTTTTACAGGTATAAATCTGTAAAACCCCCGTAAAATATTATGAATTTTTTTGGAAAAAATTTTATGTAGTGCAAAATCATGTCATTCAATCATTTCCTAACTTAATAAAATTTGTTTTTTTCCTAAAAAAATGGTTCTATAGTAGTATTATCACGTACAATACCATAATTTTTTAAGATAGACTAATATTCAGGTGGGTTATTTTTTTAATATATTTAATTAATGCAAAATTATTAATATATTTTATCGATGTAATAATTAGTTGAAATATTTACATTATATTAAATTTTCACATATTTACCCTCTTAAAAGTGAATTTTTACGCAATTTCAACTTTAACCTTCAAAAACTTTTAAAAGAGTCAATTTATTGAAAAATTACAAGATACCTTTTTTGTAGACCGTCAAATTTTTCTACAAAAATACATAAGGGCATATAGGCAAATTACTCTGTCATTGAGTTACAGAATTCCGAATGAAAAAATAATTTTGTTCAATGTTATTTAAATGGGAAATAAAAAATTGAAAATCGCCATATCAAAAAAATTTTTTTAAAGAATACAATTTGGTGTGGCACCTTTTTTTACCATTCCAAAGATATTAACCGTGTGTCCGTGACAAAACCAAATTAGTCATTTTTTTGGACCAGCCTAGTGTACAAAGCTGTAAGCTTCCTGCAAGGGGACGTGTTCGTTTTTTCGATGGAAGCTTGTATCCCGTACCTATAGTTTACATTGATTGCTCTTAACTTTTCCCCGCTCATCACGTTCTACCAGTAGTCACAGCGCAATCTTATCTCTCGTCTCGTTTTCTTCATCTTTCTCTTTGTCTCTGTACAAATCAACATTCACTGTAGTTTTTAGTAAAGAAAAAAGGCAATTCTCGAAGCAACAGCTATACATTCTGTGTATTTTCTCTTCATATTTTTGTTTGTTTGTTTGTTTAGCATGTTTTTAAAAAGTCAAACGATTCATGGTAATATTGAACTTTAGTTTCACGAAATCTATCAACTAAATTTACACGAAAGGCCAAAAACAAGATATGACGGACGAGCTGGCAACATTCGTCCGAACTAGTGGAAATGTCTTCGAAATTTCCCTAAGAAAAGATTCTTGTCTTTGTCAGAACATCCCTAGATAAGAGATTCGAAGTATAAGCCGGTACCCTGACCTCATTCTCTTGCACGCACACACGTACTCTCTCATCTGAAGTTTTTATAATCGAACTTTACCTCAAAGGACTTTTATTAACAACGCTCAACATACTAAAATATGTTCGGACATCTAGACCAGTCGCTTCTACTCTTGCAGTCCCAGTACTCGTTATTGTAAACGTGATACAAACTGTCGGTGAAAGGATCCTGTTGTTTTCCAAACCACAATGGCTCGTAGGGTTCGTAAGGTAATCCTAAAATCATAAAAAATATAATTTATAGATGTACAATAATTATTGATAATGTTCCAAATAATTTTTTACTTGGTTAAGGATGTATGGGCAATACTTTAAGAAATATGAGAATAAACCATTTTTTATATTTTGTTCTTAAGCATATGAAAAAATGTTGTGCCAAATTTAAAATCGTTTTACTGAGTGGTTTAAGGATGATGGGTTCAATATCTCTAAAAGGCTGTGTAAAAATTTCACGACGATTAGGAAGTTCCTTGTTAAGATATTAATTGTTAAAAATGGCTATTTTTTATACCTTCCCACAAGAGCACGTGTTTGAAGTTGCAATTTTGTATAATAAATATCTCAGTAACGAGCTTCCTAATTTAAGCGAAATTTTGCACTAATCTTTGTATAGCGTTAAAGAAGCTTCATCTAATTTTTCAAAAAAAATTCATCATTCTTTTGTGCAATCACACAGAGAGTTGACCTGTCATTGGACGACCTTGAATTTCAAATATATGTTTCTCTTCAGTTGATTTGCAACAACTTCTTAATAAACGTTTACTATCAAACGACTTCATATGGGAGAAAAACGTTGTCAAACTTTTGATTTTTTGCACTACGAACTCATCACTCTTAAGAGTTATCAAACTTCAAAATTGTTGAGATTTAACATTGCTTCTTATGGAGAATTCGTGATTACAAATTTTTAAGGTATTTCTATAAGTAAATTCAAAATAAAAGGTTTTATCTGAATTTATCTTCATTCCATATGGTTTTTGAGCTTGAGTATATTTAAAAAAATCTTCCCAATTTTTTTAAAAACTGAAGGAAGCTTCTTTAAAGTACAATAAAGAGATATACTAAATTTTAAGAAGATTCATCATCTAGAAGATATTTAAGATTGAAAATAACAATATTTAACACGAGCTCTTATGGGAGAGTACCAAAAATTGGAATTTTTAACAATAAATATCTCGATTTTTATGTGGTGAAACCTTTTAAAATTTCATACACATATGCATGCCATATCAAAGAATGTTTCTGCAAATTTTCAATGAATTCCTAAGAAATCGTTAAAACTACCTTAAATATGAGATTCTTGTGAATTTTTTTTTATATTTTCGTAACAGTGTTCATTTTGTATAGACAAAATTTCAAAACGTTTTACTAAAATTTTGTTATTTTATATGTGTAAACAATAAATACCGTTTAAATTATTGTTAAAATATGCTTAAGTTGCTAATTGATAGTCAAAGTAAGAATCCAAAAATTAGCAACTTTTTAGCAAAAGTCAGAGTCCAGATTTTACGAATTTAATGTAAAGAATTTACTTTTTGTTGGAATTGTCTGTCCCATACATCCTTAAATTAAAAAATTACGTAAGAATAACTCAACCAATAGATGAATAATTCTTATTTTAGTATAAATAAATATATGACAATCAATAGTAAAAATAAATAAATATTTTTAAAAATATCTTTGTATATAGATGTTTCTACAAAAATTACTTTTTCAATATAGATTCAATGCGACACACGCAAAAATACTCTACATATTTGCACTTATTATTTTTATCGAGAATTTTTCAAGAAGGATATCTGATGAACGACACGTTTTTTTTCTTTGTCTTATTTACCAAGTACTTTCAGCACTATCGTAGTTGCATTCTTACGCTTATCTCCAACATTATTTTTTGAACGAATGCTATTTTTTCGAGTTAACACATTTTATGTGCTAATAGAAAATTAAAAAAAAAAGTTTTTTGTACTTTTTCAAAATAGTATAAATCCGACCATGATTATATTTTAACAAATACATGCAACATAATTAAAAAATGAGTTGTTTTTGAGGTAGTTCTAGCACTAAATCATATTAATGGGATTTCGTTGAAAATTTGTGCAAAACTTCTTTCATATGATCGACCGACGTGTATCAAATTTTTAAAAGTTTCATCATATAGATATCGAGATATTTATTGTTAAAAATCACTATTTTTTGTGTTCTCCCATAAGAGCACAAGTTAAATTCTGCTATTTTTAATCTTAAATATCTTGACTTCTAGACGGTGAAGATTTTTGAAACTTTGCACGATTCTTTATAGTACTTCAAAGACGTTTTCCTCAGTTTTTTTATAAAAATCTCATTGCATTATTATTAACGATTTTCATAGGTATATAACAAGTACATAACGAGGCACCTTGAATAGTTATGAATTTTGAGTATGTTGTTCTTGAATCGATTTGCAACAATTTATCTTGATAAACTTAAGCTCGAAAAGAACTAGAACTACCTTAAGATGTTTACCTATTGGATAATGATCGTTCGTCTATTGGACGTTTTGTTTTACTAGACGTATATACAACTTCTCAGATTTCCTTTTCTTTATTCTATTATTTAAGGTAGTTGTATCGGTACAGTCAAATCAAAAGTTTTTATCTCAATTTATCTCCATACCATGTGGTTTTTAAGCTTGCGTTTATTGAGAAAAGTCGTTGCAAATTGTTTCACGAACAATATACTCAAAATTTAAGGTCATTCAAGGTAACCTGTACTTGCTATACACGTATTCAAATTATGAAAAAAAATCTTACCAATTTTTTTTTAAACAGAGGGAAGCTTTTTTTGAAGTATAATAAAGAGCTATGCTAAATTTTAAGATTCACAATTTAGAATTGAAGATATTTAGGATTGAAAATCACAATATTTAACACGGACTCTTATGAGTGAGTACCAAAAATCGGCATTTGTAACAATAATTATCTCCATTTTTACATGGTGAATCCACTTAAAATTTGATACAAGTATGTATGCCATATCAAAGAAGGTTTGTGCAAATTTTCAATGAATTCCTAAGAAAACGATAAAACGATAGAACTACCTTAAGGTTCTATGGTAAAAATGTTTTTCTATAGAATTTCTTAAAACTTAAAGCATATGTTCTTTAACGCGATGCTCAAGTGTGTGTCATATTTTAAAAGGTTTCGCAATTTAGAAGTCGAGATATTTATTATTGAAGAAAGCTATGTCTCTTTGTAACTTTCCATAAGAGCCTGTATCAAAAAATGTGATTTTCATCAAGAAATATCCTGATATCTAGATAGAGGAACCTTTTAAAATTTGCCACCAACCATGATACAGTACCAAAGTAGGTTTATCTAGATTTATAAAAAAATGTATAGAAAAAAAATGTCAATTAATGATTTTACACTTAGTTTACATAGGAAGGAAACTTTTGAATATACTGTCGCGCAGTAGAAATACCTTAATACATTATTTTCATATTTCTGTTTCTATTCACCACATATTTTTATGTGTAAATGACGTAGTTTGAAAAAAATTTTGAATATGTTACCGAAGTATTTCTTTAGCAAAACCAGAAAAACAGCTTATGTATCCATCAATTGGTCGAGTTACTCCATATTTACAAATATTCAACAAATATGTGAAATTACCTTCATCCGTAGCTTTTTCCGCCTCACTTTCCCGCGCTCGTCTAGTAGCGCGTTGTTTTTCTTCGAGTCGAAGCTTTTCCGCGTTGGCCTCGTCCCAAAGGCCGTTCTCCATCAATCTCTGATCAGGCCTCAGCCGCGAATCCGTTGGCGCGACCCCCTCCTCGGGTTCGTTCAATTGGCATGCAAATTCCGTGAACGAGTAATACTTTTCGCAATCCTCTCTGTTGCGAAGTTAAAGAATATTGTCACGTGTCGCTCGAGTATACTGACTAAACTTATTCGATTTTATTAAAGAGACACTTAAAGGTGGTTCGGCAGAAACAACAGAAAAATTGAGTTACGTGCAATTCCCTATTTTTTTTTTTTCAGCAACAGACAGTACGTTAGTTAACACGTTTAATTGAAAAAGAACATGTTATTTGACCTTTACGAGATATAAACGTTCAAAAATGCCTTAAGGCATTAAACCATTTGGAATTTTTTTTCATTTCCTAAAAAATACAGTTGTTGAGAATGCTCTCACCAAATTTTATAAAGAAATTTGTTAAATTAACGGAGATACAGCATTTTATGTGACTTTGAAAGCGTTTTTCTCGAAAGTACATTTTTCAAACTGGTTCACAGAATATCTAAAATATTATTCATTCGATTTGCATAAATGAAGTCTCAAAATGTTTGTAAATCTAGTCACTATGGCACCACGTAGGCATTTTTTTATAAAGGGCCTCCTTCTTTTTTCCAAAAACAATGAATATTTTCCGTAAAAATGGAAAAAAGATTTTGTCAGCCATTTTTTTTATATCGAAAATTCCTTACGTGATACCATACAGTTATATATTTGGTTTATAAATTTTATTTTTTATTTTTACGATGAACCGTATGGCTGAATTGCTAGTAACCAGCAACTTCATCGCAGCGTCCGTTTAGAAGCGACGTACACCGCAAATTATTGTTAAGATTGAAATTAAAAAATTTATATACTATTGAATACCAGTACTCATAAAAAAAACATTGAGAATATGAGGTAATTCATGTTGAGTGTGAAAAATACACACTCTTTTTGCACGCTCAAAATGATTTAGTGCCTTTGATTGCACATTTTTCGTAAAATGCAAGAAATTCACCGGAAGTGATGAGTTTATGCAAAATTTGGTCGAACGATCGTCCGATAAAAAATTCTTATTCAAGGTTTTGTAAAATGCAGAATACACTTACGAAAGATGAAAGCATTTTATCGTACAGTTTTTTTGCAATAACGAATGAAATTTTGCTTTTTGGCATCTATCTTTTTTCATATGCAATCATAACGTGTCAACGTGTCAGCTATTAGAGATCTTATCTGTCAAAATTTTTTACTTTCTCCATTTTGCGGTCTTTTTAAATCTTAATTTTATTTTAAAATCTTACTACACGTTTATTTATTTTTATCAGAACGAAATTTCTGCAAACCTACTATCAACACGTAACGTTTCTACTTTTTTACGGTTATTTTTTCATTGATAAACATCAAACTCTGACAAGTAAGCAGGTCAAATATTGTTCGTTTCTGTTAAAAATGTCAACTTTATGAAATCATGATTATGGTCAAGTAAGAGCTCAATAAAAAATGTTGCATACAATAAGTCTAATAAAAATAATGAATGAACTATTGTTACAATCGTTAAAAAAAATCATTTTTTTGGCACTATGTATCCTATACTTTTTGAAGCATTTTTCTTCCGAACCACCTTAAAACGTAGAGACTCCATAAGAAAAACAGAAGTCTGTAAGATTTCAAATGATGACAACTTTTATGCGAATATTCAATTATTTTTACAACTAAATATGTCTTCAATGAAAATAGATCGATTATAATTTCTGATACACTACGAGCATCGAGTGCCAAGTATGAGAAGAATTGACGTAATTATTTTTAACGGAGAGACGACGGTTGATACTTACGGAGGCATTCGACGTTTCCACGCGAGAACGTAAGGTCCTGTTTTGTAGACAGGATTGTCCGGAGTCCCGGAAGTACTGATTACGGGAGCAATTTCGATCTTTGCGTCCCACGTACCCTGCACGACCCACTTAACCTCCTTGTTCGAATTCATAACGACACCCTTGACCTTACGTTGACTATCCCTCGAGAAATACGAGTACGGTATGTACTTGAGATGACACTTAATGCCCTCTGTATGATTTATTATATCCATATCACCGCTCTGATCTACCCATAATTTTCCTACGATTATGTTGTGCACCGTAGTCGTTACTTTGCGCCATGTGTAATGACTTTTCGAATTATTGAACTCCAAATGCGCTGTTCCCAATGGTATCACCTGTTGATGACATTATACGAGATTTATGAATTATTTTTTCAAAAATTATAAATAAAGGAATAAATTGTATTTAAGGTAGTTCTATCAAAAAATCGTTTTCTTACGATTTATTTGAAAATTTGCAAAAATCTTCTTTAATATTATGTGCAATTTTATATTAAATCTAATGAGATTTCGCTGCGTAGAACTCGAGATATTTATTGTCAAAAATAAATATTGCGATCTTTAACTTTAGATATCTTGACTTCTGGATAGTGGAACTTCTTGAAAATTTGAATAGCTCTGTAAAGAACATTAAAGAAGTTTCCATCATTTTTTTTTAATCCTAAGATTTTGATGGATATATATTTATGGAGATAAATTAAGATAAAAACTTTTGATTTTACTGTTCTCTTGGTACAATAAAATAAAAAATATTCATCTTGGGTTTTTTCAAATTGACTGAAGAATGACAAATTCAAGATCATCCAAGGTCACAAGGGATACTTGCAACATGCTTTAAAAAATGTTGAAAAAATTATGTTAGACTTTTTTGAAAAATTAAACAAAGTTACTTTGATATTACGTAAAAATCATCATCTATTAGATCACATATTTAGATTACGTCAAGAAGATTTGTGCAAATTTTCAAGAAGGTTTCGATGGTTTCTCACGTGAAAATTATTTTTCAACTTTTTTCGCTAAAATTTAGCTTAGGTTGAGTTTAATGTGATACCTAACTTGTGAACAAATTTCAATAACATTCATCGTCTATAGAGACATTCATTTTTAAAAATCGTATTTTTTCGTAACTTCCTATAGGACTGCGTGTTAAAAGTTGCAATTTTACACAATCAATATCTCGATATCTTCTCAATAAAGCTTCATCAAATTTCGCGAATCTTTTAATAAGATGTAAAAGAGCGACAATAAAAATTTTCAAGTGATTATCTTGAAAATAATTTCACTTGATGATTTTTGCTTTTACTTTACATGTAAGATGAATGCGCGCTAGCGAAAATACGATCGAACCTCCTTAAGGAGGTTGTAACTTCAATGCAACAACTATTTGAACATTAAAATTATTTTTAAAAACTTGAAGAAAGCTTCATTTTATTTACTTTTTCATATGAGATTCACTTGCATTAATGCATTTCAGAAGAATAATTTTTTGAATTAATGTATACTTTCAAGAATTAGACACTGTTTTGAAGGAATATGAAAGATGTTTGACATAGTGAACTATCGATTAACTCAATAAATGTGTTCAATAAATGTCATATCAAAAATTCATGCAATGTCTAAAATTTGTGTCTGCATGTGTTAATTGCTCAAATGAATACTCATATCCCATACGCGTCATTTTCAAATGTATTTTTCTTCACAGAAAGTTCGGTAACCTATATAAATTTTGTGCTTATTGAAAAGCTAATTTTCCAAAGGAAATTCACCAGACTTTGACATTCATAACATCCCTAAGAAAATTTGTCGAAATTCATTTTGAGAACTACCTTATAAAAAGAACGAAACAATTTCAAGGTAACCTGTAAATATTTTCCACGAAATTTGGAAGCCATAGTGAACTCTTGCCAACAACGCCATTTGCGTCCCTCGCAAAATTGTGCAACCATTGGAGGATGATGAGAAACCTGTTCCGCGACGCACCGCCATCCGAGATCGTCCGTTCTGTCACATTCGTACGTCTCACCAAGTAAGGGATTGAAGGGTTTACCCGTCCTCGTTGCCGTTGTCGAATAACTCGACACCGTGAACGCGGCAACGAGAGCCATTTGCTCGTAACTGTCTGTACATTCCGCTGCCCTGAATTTCCACATAAAATTTTTAAATGCATTAGAGACATTTCTTAGTAAGATTCACAGCAAATGATACTTAAAAATGTTTTATTCAAAAACGTAAATAATGGAAAATTTTTTTTAATTTGACATAATATTAAGTAACATCTCTAAAAGGTTGTGTAAAAATTTCACGATAATTACGAAGCTCCTTATTAAGATATTAATTATTAAAAATGGCTATTTTTGTACTTTCCCGTAAAGAATACATGTTAAAAGTTGCAATTTTTTATAATAAACATCTCAGTAACGAGCTTCCTAATTTAAGTGAAATCTTGCACTGATCTTTGTATAGCCTTAAAGAAGCTTCATCTGATTTTTTAAAATAATTTGATAATTTTTTTTGCGCATGCACATAAAGAGTAGACCTATCAATGAATGTTTTAGTTGATTTGCAGAAACTAAATATCTACTTTATAAATTTTTTTTTGTATTTTTACGATGAACTGTACAGCTGAATTGCTATATCAACCAACAACCAGTAATTTCATCGCATCGTCCGTTTAAGCGCAATGTACACCGCAAATTATTGTTAAGATTTAAATAAAAAAATTTGTATACTATTTTCGATGGTTATATATTGAATACGAGTACTCATAAAAAAAAAAACATTCATCGTTTTCTCGAAAAAAAAATTGTGGAAAATACACCCTCTTTTCGCGCGCTCAATGTGGTTTAGTGCCTTAAAAGTGTGTAATAAATATTTATACTGTATAATTCTCACCTATCGAGTATGTCCGCATATTCGTAATCTTCCGTGAGTCGTTGAAGCATACTAAGAGGCTCCGAAAAATTAACGGGCATCGGTATCTTTGACAACTCCTTGCCGATACAATTTTTCATTATACTCCACAAGTTGAGAGGATAATTCGGCTTTTCCGGCACCCGCGTTCTCCTCGTTCGCACTGTAGTTACCCCGGAGCTACTTCCTCCATTGTTGGATTGCCAGGCCGTCTGCACAAGAATTAAACATCGATTAAAATAGACATAAAAATTGATGATCTCATAGACAATAAAAAAAAATATTTACGAAATTTATGAATATTTTTTGATGTCCTAAGCCATAATACCTACTTTTTTATGATTTTTTTTCAAGCATCCTGATATTATAACGAATGCCTTCATTTTATAGGTGTCATTAAAAATTATCGTTGTCATTAATATTTTGCTTTTCATTTTTTTTTCAAGATATTTTGATGACTACAGTTAGGGCAAATTTTTTTACGTATTAGGATGCGATTTTATACAAAACAATTGCTTTTTGAGAATAAAGTCACGTATTCTCGCATTTACTCTGAATTTAAATTTTTTAATTGAAAAATTTTTTATTTTGTGTATTTTTTAGCTGAAAACTTTTCCAATCAAAGTCAGCATATAGTTCTCAGGAATTGCATAAAAATTCTTGCATACATTGTAAACATCAGTAATAATAACATCTTGGCCAACATTCAAAAAGATTTATTGCTCTAAATCTGATGTATTGAGAATGAAAGATTACTTATTTAACGTGCAGTTTTTACCATGTCAAAGCTTACCAAATTTTACATTTTTTGTGATAACTTTGATTTGATTCTCATAACTGTTACAAAAAACTACAAGTCTATGAATAGCTATATTCCGAAAATTCGAAAAAAAAATAACATTTTTTACATCTAAGATCAAAGATACAGCGACGTCCAATTGAAGCGTTACACTTGAATTTTTCAACATTTCAGCCAGAAAAATTGATATTTCGATTCGGTTTTCACATATGTTGTAGGA
>JAPYYW010002930.1:0-17461 GCA_030522545.1 Cremastinae sp. A BG-2022a
TAGAGGGCTAAAAATTGGTGTAGATACTTTATTTAGCATTTACAATAACATATTAAAAAATAAAAGAAATCGAAGAGGTCATCCGAAAAACGTCGTTGTCTTGAGGTGGAATCGGTCATATATATTTATATATTTTATATATAGTATATATATTTTAATGGAAACTGGTAAATAAATTTGACTAAAAATAGCGAAAACTTTTATGTCGGTATTGAGGTCGATTTTGGGACACCTTGTATATGAGCGACAGAAAAAGAGCAGCCCTCGGTTCATTCGGTGCAAAAGTGGCCGCGACCGAAACGATGGATCTAAATTCTCATAATCCCCATCCCGTCTCTCTCACTTTTCTCACCCCGTCGGGGCTTTTACGTCGCAATTCCGTCCCCCGTATCGCGCTCCCTGCGACCAAATCCCCTATTTTAATGTACACACGGACGCATATATATGTAAATAAAATTTAAGGCGAAAAATGTTGGCTGGCCGGCAAGCGATGGAACAAACAGCGGAAATTCGCGAGGACTCCGTTCATTTATGTTCACTCGTCGGAATGGAGTAATTCTCGCTTGAATGACGTTTTTCAGTATTGGACTTTTCGATCCCGAGATCTCCCAGCTTTGTCTCTGTCACAGATTTTTCAGAGAAATTGAAGTTGCAGCTCTCTTTTCTCTCTCTCTCTCTCTCTCGCGATGTTTGTTTTAACGAGACGTCAAAAATGTCCGGCAACGCCGAGAGGACGATCCTCGAGTACGAACGATGGATAAACTCGCACAAAAGCCATGAGAAGAGAATTGATGGCGAGAGAAAGAGAGAGAGAGAACGTCGCGGAGGAGAATATACGCGCTGACGCATGGTTTATGTTTTGCGGAGGACATTAAGTCTGAGAACACGTGACAACGCGTTTCTATTACCTTCCTATCCCCTTGAACGCGTATTTATGTGCGTGCAGGGAAAAATAAAGAGAGAAAGAGGTGAGGAGAGAGAGGGGTGGGCGGAGGGAGGGGAAGGAAAAAAATGCAGGAGGGAGGAAGAGTCTTGTCGTAAAATTCTCGAGTGACTTCCGTTTCCAACCCTTGAATTTTTCCCTTTACTCCCTTCTTCTCTCTCTCTATCTTTCTCTTTGCTCCACTTCATCCTTCCATGGCTCCGTGTGACTTTTATCTTTCCATTGTTACGCCCACGCGGTCGGGGGACAAGACGCGGAGCCTCACCCTCTTCCTGCCGTCCTGCGTTCCACGCTCCCTCAATAACCCAGTCTCGTTCTATCGAGAAGCTGCAAATTGCCGGTGACGAATCGCTCTCGTCAATAAAACGCATCCCATGTTTTGGCAGTCCGGGGAATGGATGTCCCGCACGCGCCGAAAACCTCTCAATGGGGAAAACGATTCACGGCGAGCCCAAAAAACAGGCCTGTCATATTTGAAAAACGCTGACAGGTGGATAAATTTTCGAAATTTTGTTGAGAAATACATGAAAAATTGTTGTGCCAAGTTCGAAATAGGCCTTGAGTCCTCTCGAACCGTTTTTATCTGTATTTTTAATGCTATTATTTGTTGAAATTGTTTAAAAGCATATTTACAATGTATTTTTTTTTACTTTAGTCTCTACATTTTTTTAATGGTTATTACTTTTTTTATAAATAATGTCAATCCATTTTTCATGGTTTTTGACAAAGTTTTAGCTACACAACTACCTTAAAAAAATTATCTACTACCCTATGTTGGAAAAAATTTAAAGAAACATTTCGTCTCAGAATAGATTTTCATCGATGATTAAAATGTGTATGAGAATAATTATATGATTTTATTTCAGAGAGAAAAACGAGCAAAGATAAATAAAGTTGAATAAATAAATGTCCCAACGATACATTACGAACAAATTGATAGGTTTTTAAAAGAAATATGGTTTTATTTTGACATAAAAATGGCCACCGTGGGGATACTCGCAATTGTTTTCGTGCGAGTTCCTTGAACTCTGGAAAATTTGGGGCTTTTCCCCCGGTCATTAAAAGGTTCAAAAATTATTGCTTCCTGGATGATTTCGGACGGGGCAGTGAAACGAAACCCGGGAACCGTCCATCGTAACGTCCGGTGCGTCGACCCTGCCGAGGATCACAGAATGGCGGTTATAACTCACCGAGTGCGAGATAATTACCGGGGCTCTCACAATGTGTCTATGACTCCGTAGCCATGCACTTGCACTTCTTTCCTCTTTTCTCCCCCCCCCCTCTCTCTCTCTCTCACTCTGTCACTCGCTCTAAATTAAAAGGCTCTTTCGGTCTCAAATCCCGAATGAGATCGAGGTCCCAGAAAATATACATATCCGCGCACATAAAATTCACTAAACTTGGAAATTTACCAAGAGGCAATCGCACTCTGTCCAAAGAGCAAAAAACAACGTTCTTCTCGTTTATTTTTTGACAGTATATGCTGCAACTTGTTTCATTCTTCATTGACATATATTTTATTGATGTCTGATTGAACATATTGCAATTTATTTTGTTTAGTAAAATTAAAAAAAAAGTTAATATTACACGTGAAACAAGAAAAATAAATTTAAAAAACATTAAGTAAATATTATATTGAATATCGAATAAAATAAATGAAATAATAATGAAGCATCAAATAATGAAAGATCAAAGTTAATTTTATTTTTGAATACGAAGTAATTTAGAATTGGGCGTAAATAAACTATGATGGAATGTACGATAAATAAAAAAACAATTACGTTCGGTAAAAAGAGACAGAAAATGAAAAAATCCTGCAATATAGAGCGAAATGAAATAGATTCCGAAATCGGGAAGCCCTTTGAGCGCCGAAAGCGCTGACAAAAGCCCCGGGCCGCGCGCTAAATTGTAAACGATCGAGTAAACAGTCCGAGTATCGTAAATTTTCGCTTGTCCCTTTTTTCCTCGTTGTCACGCAAATAACCGAGTGTGTTTTTCAGCGATAGTTCTTCCGCGAGGTTTCCCAACGAAGAAAATAATGGCGAGAGAAAAAAAAGTGAAAAAAGCGAGAGAGAGAGAGAAAGAGGAGGGGTGGAGAACGTTGTGCAATGGAAAGAGAAAGAGAAAAGAGGGAAAGGGAAAGGGGAGGAAAAAAGTTACACACGTGCCAACAGAGCCGGTCCCCACTTTCCGGACTGATGACAATGAAGCCTAGCGTTATACGGGCAAACCGGAAGTGCAGATATATCGTTAACAATGGACGGAAAAACTACGCGGTAACGCACACCGGCCCAAATGCAGAAAAGCGACGAGGGAGGAGGAAAAAGGGACGAAAAAGAGCAATAATAAAGGGAGAAAGAGAAAGACAGATTATAGCGGTTTCGCGTGCATACATTTTGCAACAACGCTGCAAAAACCTGCTCGGCTATTTAACAAAGAAAAAAAAAGAAGCAATGGGGGAAAGATTGTATAGATTTGGAACATTTTATCTGTTTGCTCCTCCATGTTTTTTTTTCTCTCTCTTTATCTCTATCATTCTGCCTCGCACTCATTTTCGCACATTTTATCTTATTCTTTCTCTCTCATTCGGCATTTTGGAGTCGCTAGCTGTAACGGGTCCCGCATGCACCGAATAAATAACACCGTTTTACATTTTTATGGGCAAAGGGCGAGAGAAGCGACGAGCCTGCCAAGCACGGGGAATGAACGATGCGCCGCGCGGCGCCTCCGCACGTTCGTCGGGGCGCGCGCCGCTCTCGAGTCTCGTGCGCCTCAAGCCAGCTATACTGCTGATGCTTTCGGGCCACACACAACTTATTCTGATTCCCGATTCTACCAGCGCTAGCTGTCGACTGTCACACTACCCCAAAAGAATAAGAGGATCGTATACTTTCACTATTATTTATATTTCTACTTTTAGTTATAGTTCTATAGTTTTTTCAACTTTATATTGTAACAACTATATACCATTGTACTTTATATTGTAATAAATACTATAGAACTTATTCTATAGAACTATAGAATTTATTCCACTATAGAACTTGTTCGATAGTAGCAACATAGTAGGAATAAGTTTTATATTATAGAACTACTATAGAACTTGTTCTACTATAGAACTTGTTCCACTATAGCACTTGTTCTATAGAACTATAGAACTTGTTCCACTATAGCACTTGTTCCATAGAACTATAGAACTTGTTCCACTATAGAACTATAGAACTTGTTCCACTATAGAAATATAGAACTTGTTCTTCTATAGAACTTGTTCCTTTATAGAACTTGTTCCACTATAGAACATGTTCTATAGTAGCAACTGTAGTAGTAACAAGTTCTATATAATAGAACTACTATAGAGCTTGTTCTAGTTTTAAATTCTATTATAGTCGAAGTTCTATATTAAAGAACTATTATTATAAAACTTGTTCTTGTTGTTTAGAACAACTATAGACCTTGTACTGATTGTTAAAATAACTATAAAACTTGTTCTTATTGTTAGAATAACTATATAACTTCTTCATGTTGTTAGAACAATAAGAACTTGTTTCATAGTACAACTATATAGAACAAGTCCTATACACTGAGAAAAAAGTTTGGTTGAATCAATTAAACGGGCAATCACGGAGGGCGAAAGAAATATTTAGTTAATTTAACATGATATTTTTTAAATTCAACCAAACATTTACTTCCGCGTCTAAAATAAAAGGCACACAAACAAAAATTTAATTGAAATAAATATCATGTTAAATTAACTAAATATTTCTTTCGCCCTCCGTGACCGCCCATTTAGTTGATTCAATCAAACTTTTTTCTCAGTGTATAACTATTTTTTTAGTTCCATGTATATTTTATACATTAAACTTTTGTTATGCGTTGTAACATAAAACTCGCTTCTGCAAAGTGATTCCATATAGGTATGAACTCGCACGCGGGTCGTAGACCTAAACCAGATACCCGCGCTGATGCAACGGCACGACCATATCACGCACAAGGAAAATAACACGATACCAACGGCAATTTCCGAACATAATACAATTTTAATTACCCTGACGCTAACCTAATTATGAAAACTGTCTCGAAATTAACCACGGAAAAATGACGTTACTCTAACTACAAAAAATTTCTGCAAAGATGTGCGTGACACATCAGGCATTTCGAACAAAACTCGCGATCATGACAGATGGCCATTTGCGAATGGTTTTGCACCTTGCTCGAATCACACGACCACGAGATTCACTCCGAATTCACATTCCCCAAAATGAAAAATGATAAGGAACTCTACCTGAATTTGGTGTGAAGACTTCCAACGCACTCGGGGACGATGATTTCTCAGTGGATATGGCTAGTCCTGGCACGGCCTCGGTCTCGCACTCACAATCTTATGCACACGCGATCACACAAAAGAACTAATCAAACTGAACGCGTACAAAAGTGCGTAAAAGATAAACATCCCAATAGTTGGACAGTTAAGGATTATTATCATACTTTATATTTATTTAAAAACTATATAAACAAAAAAATGTGCTTCAAATTTACCTCTAAACTATTATCTGATATTTTAGTGATCCAAAACTCATTTTATGTATTAATTTTAGACAATATTTCTAGTAAATAAATACTTGAACGTTTGAATATGCAGAATGTTCCAATAGTTGGACAGAAAATTGACCCTGTCTATAGGGTTCAGTAAGTTTGTTCCAATAAATTAAAGTTATGAAAAATAAACCTCTTTGTATATGAACAATAATCTATACGATTTTATTCAGAAACAAATAATTCAAATGTTAAAAATAATATTGCAAAAATTGTCCAACTATATAGGGACATGTCCATCTATTGCTGGGACGTTTACCTTATGCTCAATACGGACGCTCGACACAGAATAATCTTCAAAATTCGCTCCCTGGTATAATCTTTAACTCATTTAAGGGTTTTTCCCTTCCACTTTGTGGCTCCACGGTTCGCCTAATTGCCGGAAATTCCCACGTTGATGCTCGGCATCAATAACAATATTTCAATATTTTGACTCTTGCCCATAAATGCCCCCACTACAGTGACACGTAGCACGCTTCAAAGTTCTCTCTCTCTCTCTTTTTTTTCGTTCCAGGAAATATTTTGGTTAAAATTCTGCTTTCACGCGAAACGACGTAGCTCATTGTCTTTCCTCTCCATACAGCACCAAGAAAAGTCATATATACGGTGACAATAACTTTTTTTCCGCCGGAATTAACAAAGCGATAACACAGAACAAATTCTATGAAAAAATTATAGTTGTACTACAGTCACCACAATGTACTATATGTAAAACTATAGTTGTACTATTGTTTACTATAGTTACTATAGTGTAACTATGGTACAACTACAATGCAGTTTATAAATTAAAATAGTATAACTATAGTACGTATTATTGTTGACTATAATTTACTGTAGTACAACTATAGTACAATTATAGTACTATAGTATATTACAGTGCTATAAACAATATTATTAAACACCAGAAAAAAATTTGAAAAACCACACCATTAAACCTTACCGTTTAAACATATTAAAAATGGTAGATTTTTTACTTATTATTAGATTTAGTTTTCTTAACTGAAATATTATTTGGTGTACTATAATTAAATCGAAAAAGTTTGCAAATTTAATGGTTATAAATAAACCCTTAATTTATTTTGCAATATTGTTTAATCCTTTTTACTTTCATTTCCTGTTGTTCCCATTTTTGTTCTCAACTAAAAAATGATTGACATCTCAGAGTTTGAAATGAGAAAGCCCCGGGTATTTATAACGGTGAGTTTTCAACGTGTCGTTCATCTGTCTATTTCACGATACGTACGTCATAACCGTTCGTTCAACATTTTTGTTTTCTATTTGGACATATCTCTTACAATTTTTTCCTTTTTTCTTCCAGTTGAAAATAGTCGATAGTATTTTTGACAAAGTTTTAAGAAATCGCATCATCCTTCAAATTTGATAACATAATCCGACAAGAAAAGGGAAAACTGATTGTCATTTGGCTTTCAGATGATTGCTACGTTCTATGACAAGAGTTGGCATTTAGTAGTCGTAACAGATTGCATTTTCAGGGTGGAAGATCGAAGCTCATCTGCTTAGATCATTCTATTTAAAGTAGCTCATCAGTGACAACAGTGGTCAAAATCGTGATATAAAAATACTTCATAAGTCTTTTCAGAATTTTCTATAAATATTCAATAAAAATAAGAATTATAAATTTAGGTTATATATTTATAAATATTTTTTCAATATTTAATTAAAGATAATAGACTTTTAGATTGTAAGTTGATGAAAATAGTCAGCATAATCTCGCTGGCAACATAACTTTTTCGCAACGTAAACGCAATGTCGTGTTAGGCGATTGAACTAATCTCGTTGCTCTATGTTCGATCCTAATAGCACAATATTGGTTACATTATGTCCTTTTATTGAGCAGACGACAACCATGTTTCCAAGATTCATACATACAATCACCTTCTAATTGAATTTATGAAAAAAAAACTCTGGCAAAATCTACATTTTCTGATACCATAAGAAAGCTCATGATTTCATTTTGCAATACACCAATTTTAAATAAAATTTCTCGGTTTAAAAAAAAAGTTATCAAACATCCGGTAAAAATTTAACGATTTTCCATAAGAGTAATGTTAATGTAAAGATTTTTAAGTAACCCATTTACAAAAGTTTACCTGGCAACCGACCCTACAGTTTTAAGGGATTGTTTTTCATACTTTAAATAATACCCTTCCCAAATTTTATCCATAATTGTCATTTTTCATTTCATTGATGAGTCACTTTAAACTGTTTCTCTAGATAGACCTAAATTTTTGCGCTGTTTTTTGATTGGTCAAATGATCAACTGAAGAAGGAAGGGTAGTGAATACCAAAATAGAGTTATACATGTAAAATCACATGACCTTCATTGAAATCCTTATAAAACTCAAAGTTCCCTAAAAAATATGATTACGACGTGTAACTATGACTTGTTGACTTAGTCTTATTAAACTAACAATAAGTGCAACGTCCAATATTTAAATCCAATATTCTGCCAAGCTTTATTCAGAAGTATGATTATACCTGACACATGTTGATGGTCTTTTTCACTTATCCTATACATATTTACTTTTTTACACTTGCAATACACACTTTTGACGAGTTCACGAAGTTTTTTTATGCTTTTTTTCTTCTTCTCACGTGTCTTTAAAATAACCATTTGCTATGTTTTCTTTAATACCATACTTTATTGAAAATGCCATAAGCAAATGTAACGAAGAGAAAAACAAAAATGAATTTAATGAAGATATTGCAATTCAAAACTACGAGGCTATGGATATAAAATACATTTCACATGTACATACATACATATGTATATTTATCTAACGCCTGATTAATATGCAGATAGCCATCTGGAATGCACTGTGCACTCGATGTAGTGTATAATAGAGTGAATGAAAAAGAAAGAAACGAGTTTACGTCACATCTGTGGTATGTCTTTCCAAGTCCAATTGTAAATTATACTTGGGTGTATGTGTCGTGACACATCAAAGTTTTAATATGGATTGTGCATACATAGAAAGCGATTCGATGAAGAATATTTCTGAACTGATGAAACTTTCGAGCTTGATAATATATTACAGACTTCAGGTAAAAAAAAGTTTTACATAAAAGAGCATAAAGATAAGCTGTGTTCCAATAATATAAAAAGAAAATAATTTATAATCAAATTTAGAACAATAAACAAGTTAATAACTAGCAATGATAGCAAAAAATAAGAAATGCAAATCGATTAATACCATAATTCAGTAAATATACATTTAATAGAACTGATTTAATTATTCTGTTAGGCATACTTTGTAAAACAATTAAGTTGGTTATTTGGGTTTTATAAAGAAAACAGAGAACTACAGATATGTTCTCTTGAAAATAAAAAAAAAGTATAACAATGTTGATCGTCTATAGATTAGAAGACGTATTTGTTAAATATTCAAAATTTCTTGAAAATAATCCAAGGGGAATAAAGTTGAATTTTAAGAATAACTTGAATTTCTCATGACCCTTGTACAATTGTTTCTCATCCTTACTATACGATTTCTAATTAGAATAAATACCACGCTTCGAGAATATTCAGTCGGTAAATCTATTTTTTGAAGTCGACTGTACCGAGACTAACACTTTAATTGTATTTTTCACCGTCTTATTTTCATCTTGGAAGTAAGAAAACACTTTCTCACGAGGTCGGCTATTTTTTCACGGTTTGCCAAACAACGACAAACTGTTGCATCGGGGCCCCTGAGAGGGCTTTGTGCGTATATAAAGCGTTTTAACTCGTCGACACGAACCTTTGTGAGAACCCACAGAACCGGAAAGCGACAAAGAGCTCAGAGCCGTCAATGCGCCCCCGCGAACTTTGCCGCGATTCGTCAATTTTCACCACAATCGTAAAGACACAACCGGCTCGAATTCAAACACGAGCTCCTGCTCTTTTCTTCGATTATTTTTGAAATTTCTTTTGTGGAGCATGAACGATGGAAAACAATTGACGCTACCCTTTTCACCGAGTTTAACAGAAAAAACAATAAGGTATAAGATTACAATAAGATAACGATATGTGTAAAATTGGGTGTCATTTTTGGTGCTCAATTGTAATTTCGTAGATTTAGTTCCGAAAATATAGGAGAGAGGGGAGAGCAAGATGGGCTTCCTGAAATTTTCAAAACCTAAAAATATTTAGGGGCAAGATGAGCCCTTAAAATTTTTAATGCGCAAAGTGTTTGGGGATAAAATGGATCCTCTAGATTTTTAAACACTTATAAATGTTGTTTCGAGCAAAATGGGCTTCTAAATTTTTTTTCAAATATAGAGATGATTAAGGAATAATGAAAATAATGGAATAAGAGGTATATTATATAGGTCACGAGTTCAACAGCATTATTTTCCATAATTATTCCCCAGAATTGAACGCATAGAATGCTTGCAAAGCGCTTATAGGAGTCCATTTTAAATATTGTATGATGTTTTAACGCGAAAATAAATTTTTCTCAAATTTATCAATTAGTTATTGAACAGAAAAGTACCAACAAAATTTGATTCAATAAGTTTCAAAAGGTCCATTTTGCTCCAAATTTTTATCATTAACTGTTAGTGCATTTTTATACTAAATAAGTTGATTTGCAGCAACTTTTCTTAATAAATTTTTACTCTCAAACGACTTTGTATGGTAGGAAAAAATTGTTTAACTTTTAATTTTTTGCTCTATATGGACTCAACACTCTTAATTGCGTCTTTGGATACATTCATATAAATATTTCTTATCAAGACAAAAAACTACAATTTTCAAAAAAAATTTCACCATTATGTTTGAATTTTATCTTCTTATTTAGTATCTTCAAATATCATGATTAATAAGTTAAATCTAATGATAAAAAATTATATTTTGTATACTCGTAACCCGCGTTTAAGTCGCCACTGAGAAAAAGGTGAAATTGAATATAGTTGAACCAGATAAAACTATCCGGATTGTTCGTGAAGACTAGTACGATCGGGAAAAATGGCGGAAAAACAAAATTAGTAAATCTTTCGCGAGCCAGTCTGAAAACTCTGGTGCCTTATCGCTTTCAATCGCATACATACTCCGTCTTCTCGACTAGCGTGTGCGTTTGGCATGACCGAGCAACAGGCTTCGAAAAAGTAAAGCCAAGAAGAGTATATATATATATATATATTGCACGGGAAAAGAGTAACTCGGAGTAAGACAATGATAAAAAGTGAAAAAATACATGTGAAAAGGTGTAGTGTCGCGAATAAACGATATACTTTCACAAGTACTCACGCTACGTGCCGAGTTCCAGTTCGAAACGCGCAAAATATCACACGATAGATCTCGCATTATTATAAAAGAGAATAATGGAAAACCGTGTGGCCAAGAATGCAAAGAAAAAGCAATATTCGACAAAAAGAGGAAAGGTTTATTATCCGGTTACTCTAGAATCGTTTTTCGGATCTTTGGAATACTAATATTTAAAAAATTGTAAGTGGAAAAAGTAAAAAAATGAAATATAGGTTCTGAGAGTTATCCCAGTTTTTCTCTAATGATCTATAATTTATTTGTTCAATGTAATGTACTTTTTTCAATACGTGCACATTTTTTCACAAAAATAATGTAGTTTTCAAGCAAAAAGTTATAAATTTCTGTTAAAAAAAAACATGTGAAGGATTTTTTCAAAAAAATATAAATGTTTATAAGAAGATTAAACTTTTGAAATGAAATGAAATAATAATAGATGCATATTTTTGTTAATAGTACATGATAAATATTGAATAAATTGAATTTTCAAAATATTATTTTTAAGTGTATGAAAAATTTCGTATTCAATTTGAAACCATTTTAACGAAAGGTCAGGAGACTCGAAATACAGTCAGAGTTATAAAATTCCTTCAGAGTTATGAAATTCCAAAAATGAAAAATGGGAACATTTTCCTTATAAATATAAATTGAAAAAAATGCGTTTTTTGTACAATTTCTTTAATAAATTAATAGCATTGTGCATTTTTTAATATAATCCAGTTTTTTAAAAACATTTCACTAAAATTTATATTATTCAATTTTTCGAACAATTACGACTATTTGAATTATTGCTAAAATATAATCAAGTTATTGTTTATATTGGTAGTTTGTAGATAAGACTCAAACATTAAGAAAAAAAATACAAATTAAATGTGAAAAATATACTTTTTACTTGCGATTTAGATGCTTCGAAAAAAGGCAAAATAAAAAGAAAAACTCGGACAAAGAAACATTTTTCCTCATTGTTTGTGTCACGTTTCTGCAGTCTTTGGTTACGACATATAAACTTAAACTACGTAATACAAAGAACGATAATGAAAAAATAAATAATTCAATAGATTTCTTCGTGTCGACAGCTAATTTTCTAGGAAAAGTCTTCTATGAAAAAAAAAAAAATAATAATAACTACACATATACGAAATAACATATATTTTTTTAAATTCATCGAGCAACAACTTTCTCTCTGGAGCACAACGACGCAAAAGATTAATAGAGGAGAAAGCGTCGTGCGGATAATAAGTGACGTGAAAAAAATGACGCGAGCGGCCTGTGTCTCTTGTTAACCGCACGAGGGGAAAATAAAAATGTCTCATTGAGAAGAGGAGAGGACGAGAAGGGACGAGTAAATCTCTGGCATCCCTTGGCAACCCGAGCGATATTCTCCGTGCCTCATTGACGTTTCGTCGTCGCCGCGCGGGATTTTCATCGGAGCGCCGAGAGAGCACGGCGAATGCAACGATAAAGAGCGCAATGCTCCGAGATATGAGAAAGACTCCGTAGCGATGAAATATTGATTACGAATCGGAGAATTTTTATTCTTCCCGATTCATGACTATTCACGCGCAAAGCCGAGTCCCCGAGCGAGGGGGATGCGGAATTGAAGTTTTAAAAAATAATAATAATAATAAGAGAAAAAAAGGAAGGAAGAGGAAATTCGCGAGACGGAGCTTGATAGATATTGCATCGAACAAATTGAAGCTTTTTCATTTCAAAAATTGTACGCTGTGAACTCGAGAGAGTCACAAAAGATGAAGAGCGTGGGGATGAAGATGAGTGAAAAGAGGGAAAGAGCGCTGTCGATGCGCTTGTCTACGTTGATTCGATATCGTTTTTTTTCCTTTTTTTTTTCTTTTTTTTTCCCTCCCATTCCCGTTCGTTATTCTTCATTATTTGATTCGACAGTCAATGGCTTCGATATTCTACCCCTTGACAGATGAGAATGAAATCTGAACGAGAGAAGGTGTCGGAGTGGTTCGCGGAGTAATTTTTTCGAAAATATTTCCGCCCGTCTCCGCGATTGGACCTTCAAGATGAGGTCAGGAAGAGCGAGCGAAAATTCATTCATTTTTTTTTTCTTCTTCTTTTACAACGCTCGATAAATTTCCGCATGATTGAGAAAATATCTGGATTATTCGAGCGCGGAATTCTCCAACGCGGGGAGAGAAAAGAGAAAGATGCGAGAGCGGAAAATTGTGGAGGGACCTGGGACGGATGCGGCGGAACGCAAGACTGGATTTCGGTGTCGGGATTTTTACGACGTTTTGAGAGCTCTCTATTAAAGAGAAATTCCACGATGACAGCCCAGATGCGATAACCTTTCTTATGAGACGGGCATCCACCTTTTTAGGTCCAGAATTTTCTGGCAACGTAGGAGAAAAAATTGTTGTGGATGGAGTGTGCGAAATTCATAACTTTTTTTCACCAGAAATATTTTGAAAACTTATACTGTATACCAGTTATATCATTTTATGGTTTGCTTAGGAATTTATTGAAAATTTGCACAAATCTTCTTTGACATAGCATACATATGTGTATCAA
This sequence comes from Cremastinae sp. A BG-2022a, assembly GCA_030522545.1. NCBI lineage: Eukaryota > Metazoa > Arthropoda > Insecta > Hymenoptera > Ichneumonidae > Cremastinae sp. A BG-2022a. The sequence goes on from JAPYYW010002930.1 coordinate 13,338, forward strand.
ATTTTAAGAGGATTCATTACGTAGATATTGAGATATTTATTGATAAAAAATCCAATTTTTGATACTTTCCCATAAGAGCATGTGTCAAACATATTGCAATTTTCAATCCTAAATATCTTTAATTCTAGATGGTGAATCTTCTTCAAATTTAGCATAGCTCTTTATTATACTTCAAAGAAGCTTCCCTTAGTTTTTTTAAAAAATTTGTAAATTCTTTTCTTCTTAATTTTCATACGTACATAGCAAGTACAGGTAACCTTGAATTTCGAGCATATTAATTGTTCTTGAAACAATTTGCAACAACTTCTCTTCATAAACGTAAGCTCAAAAACCACATGGAGGTATGGAGATAAAATTTTTTAATAAGACTCTAACAATAGAACTATCTTAAATCGCATCATTGAAATTTTTTAAAAATAAAACAACTATAAGCATACTTTTTTGGTTATGAGCATGAGAATTTTACTTTAAAAAAAATGAAATTTTAACTGCAATGTATTATTACTTATATTAAAAATATTTATAATTACCACCATAAATGCAACTGTCACAATTCCTTTTACGATCTTTTTGGATATGACATACGTATAAATACATTTTCTATAATAAAATATAAAATTATATTGCATTTCATATTCATAACAAATCATCAAATTGAAAACAAATTTACAACTGTGCAAACCTAAATTCAACTACTATATTACGTATAACTACATATGTTCAACCATAAATAATATCATCAAAATTTAGTCAATCATCTGATTACATAAATATCATACTTCATAAATCACAGCAAATAACCAATATTAAGTTTAAAACAAGCGAGCAAAATAAGCTTTATGTAGTTCCTTTTAATTAACTTTAAATGCCACCTTTATGTCATGTATTTAGCTTAAAATTCCTAAAAAGTTTAAACGAAATCAAATCTACGAATTTCTTTTTTACATTCACCGTTCACCTGATTTTATTACGGCGAGTTCCGATATAAAAAGTATTAAAGAGAAATAAATGGAAGTGAGTGAGAACCGAGTGATCGGGAGGACGTAATATCGGGAGAATAAAGCATGAAAGATATAAACCTTTGATCGATTTCCAATCGAGGTCTGTCCTTTGTTTCCGTACTTCTGAAAACGTCGAAAACTTTGATTTTCGACTCGTTTTAATTTCCCCGGATGAACGGTCCGGTGGTCTCCGAACGAAGAGCTTTTTTCCAGGGATCGAGGAATGTTAATGCCAAACTTCTTGGGGGTTCTTTCAAATTTGTAAGGGAGCACTAATGCGCCTGCGTATTTCGGTAAATCACGGAAAGAAAGTGGCATGACCGGGAGCAGAAAAGCCCTGGCAACATTGAGAAAGTGGGAGTGAGCAGGAATATAATCGTAAATCAGCGGAGAAGCTCATTTTGTCCAAGAGAGCACAATGGTAAGCCCGGCGCGATCCTCGGCCACGAAACGAGACTCGGGATCGGGACCGCGGCCATTTTATCGTACCACGATTTACGATTCGTACACAAACGTATCCTAGCTCAACTGTCCATTTTGGTCTTCCCTTAACGTTTCGCCGTGCACCATTTCATATACATCAAGTCGAATCAACAGTGGACCTACCCAACAATATACACCCAATTGTCTTAAACATCTCAATGGTCGTCATCCCATCAAACAATTCACTTACGGATCGTAACGGATTATTCTATAGCCCTGGCACTTGGGTTTTCAGTAACTGTCTTACCTGAAACAATTGAAAAACAAATTGTGTAAGTAATGATAGACCTGTAATTGCAGACATTAGGAGTTACATTGATAGGTATGTCATGTATAGAGAGGCCCAATTGAAATACAACATTTTGCATTGCATTTTTTTGCATTGATTTGTCTTTCAACTGGTTCTAATGTAACTACTTTTTTAGTAGGTTCTTGATGATATTCAGTGCTTGATAGATATATCACATATGAGAAGACCCAATTAAGCTCAACATTTCGCATTGCATTTCTTTGCATTTAGTTGTCTTTCAATTAATCTTGATGTAACTACTTTTTAAGTACGTTCTTGGTGATTCTTAGAGCTTAATATGTATATCACATATAGGAAGATCCAATTAAAACTCAACATTCGTAACTAATTTTTCATTATGCTCTTTTTGATTCTTAAAGGTACGTTATTCTAATATTTGTTACTATCATTATATATATTTATAAACATTCTGTTGATAAATGGTGATAAAATAATTATCATTTATCGCAATGACTACCAAGTTTGTAAGATCAAAAGTTATATACTTAACTATATAATTAATTCAGTCTAATTCTAAATTGGATCAATTAAGAGATTCTATCAGCAACTATACGAATCGTCGATAATAATATTGTATGCATTACATTTGTCGGTCATATTGGTATATGTATGTTCTGTTGTACTATATCTAATTGTATGGATTATATTGAAAATTTAAAGACAAAATTCACACTTGTGAACGATAACTCATCGATTCATAATAACGAATTAGCATGAATTAACTTGTAATGAGAAATTCTCATTAGTCGAATTCATAGCCACATTCATTGAATTCCGTTGAAAGTTAAAATATACGGATATTCGCTAACTCTGTTTGTCACATAGTTTTCCCGTAACCGATCGAGGAATTTGTGATTCAACGTTGAATAAACGGAACTTCGAACGATAGGGATAATCATATACGAAACACGCATCCGCGAGATACCAGCCTCGCTTTTTTTTCTACGAACAGCATAAGCTAATTGAATATCTAACGGATGTGAATCAGTAGGTCAGTATGCTCTAAAACAGTGAATCAGTCACGATATGACGATGAAACGAGATAATTGCAAAGAGAGATTGTTTTTTTGATCTCTAAAACAACAAATGAGAAAGTATACCGATGATAGCGCCTAGTTTGCATCAAATCGAATGATTAATGCTTCTTTGTCTTGCATAAATTTTTATCCAAACGAAAGTCAATTGTATTGAGTCATCGATAGCCCATTATCTGCAATAAAGATTAATTACCGATGACGTGGCACAGAATGTCATTGAAACACCTTCATCTGGAACGTTATTTGGAATGATCATAGTGGAACGTGTGAATGTGTGGTCAATTGATTGTGGTTCTTACCGAGTCGTTCACAAAATGCCAGAAAGGTCACGCAGAAGATAAATAAGTGATCCTGGCCTGACAGTGTTCAAAAGATTGAGGCTTATCAACGATGACGTTTCTGCCATAGAATCCAATTCGTGTAAGGATGCGAGACGTGAGAATATTAGTGCGAGAATGACGCGAATATCGGCTCGTACGTTGGAAATCCACGTGACCAAATATAGATAGATATGAGAGGACATTAGAAGTTGACGATGAGAGTAGATGAGCTCCGAGTCGGAGAAGAGAGAATTCTATCTCAATTTCGCGAGTCCTGGGGCGGGAAGGATGAAAATAAGGGACAAAGGGTGGTGGTGGGTGGGGGGTGGGGTGGAAAAAGGGACGATTCGCTCGTTTTTGCCTCGGGATAACGTCGGGGTGAAGGCTCCTTTGGCGCACGCGTTTCGACTAAGAGAGATTAATGACGGGAGCGAAAGGAAGAAAGGACTCGAGTCCCTTTCCTTTTTGACGGTGTCAGCCAGAGCTCTTTGGCACACATTGCGGATATCTTAGCACTGCAGGGTGAGCCTCGAGGCGTCCGGTGTCAAATTGGAATTTAATTCCCGACGGTGCGGTGCCCGCTGATACGAGATCGTTTCTCCGCCTCGCTCTCTGATTCTGATGTCTCATTATTCTCGTCGCTCCCGTGGCTAACTGTCACACCTCCCACACACGCTTTCCTTTTCTCCGCGCTCCCAAATATTTCACGTATTCCTAAACCAACATTTTGCTGACGCGAATTTCCCGAATGTCTTTCCCGGAAATGACAACACAATTAGCCATAAATTACAAAGTTTTACGGTAATAACGGTAGGTGAAGATAACTATACGCGGTTCCACTTCGCAACAAGAAATTTTGAGGTGAAAACTCAGAATTCTTTAAGGAGGTACTTGCATTAAGCGGTTTTAAAGATAATTGTTTAAAATTTTGCATAAACGTTCCTTAGCATCGTGTGTAAGCGTGGTTAAAATT
>JAPYYW010002931.1:0-17448 GCA_030522545.1 Cremastinae sp. A BG-2022a
TTTTTTGCAAAACGAAGCGAATGGCGCAAGAATCACGTCAATTCATCAATTTTTTAAAAAGTTATGACGCCTTGAAGATTTTTGAAAAAATGGAAATGGGTATACCTTCAAAAATTTGCAAAATTGAAACTTACAAGCAAATTGAAACTTACATTATTCCGAAAATTTTTTTATATTTTTTAGTTACTTAATCTGTGTCTATTTTTTTTTATTTGTACCGTATGTATTTATAAAGAATATAGTGTTCTTTCATTAATTTTATCTACACTGATTTAACACAGAATATTTAACCACATGTATTTACACTATGCCATTCTACAACAAACGGTGGAAACTATATAGACCAAAAAATGGTGTTAAATCAACACCATTTTAACACCAGATTTTTTACAGTATAGTTACCGTATGACAGCTAATAAAAAACAAGTGTTTTTTTTGTGAGTGTGAACAAAAAAGGTCTGATTGAATAAAATATCTTGAAATTGAAAAAAAGATTCTGAATATAAGAGAATAGTTTTGTATATAGTTACGGTGTACCTATACATGTATGTTTATTTTTACAGACACTTTCATTTGATGAACTATATATTTTTTTTAATGAGCAATAACTCATTACAGTTATTTTAACATACACAGAGTGGGAGATCGTTGAATATTAATTAAAAATAATTACACAAAAAGAGCGCGATAAAAAGAGCATCTTTACAAGAAAAAAGACAATGATAATAATTTTTGAAACATTTTGTTTCGCTCCCCTTTTTATAACCACTTGCGTTTAATAAATGACATTTTTTAACGAGCGATAATTTTTAACGAACCTCCGAGATGGATTGTAGGGAAAAAAATCAACAGAGATAAAACAGTAGAAATTAATCATGGAAAGAATAAAGAATTATTATATAGGGAAATATATTTTTTGGTAGCAGAGAGCAGAGAGGAAAATAAAATTTATCCTCAGTACTTTTTGTATACGTGGATCATCAAGAAGGGTGATGAGAGAGAGTTGATTTTCTGGAGAAAAAGGGGTATAATTTTTAGTAGAAAAAAAGCAGGGAGCGAGGCGCAGGGAAGCCATTGGAAGATATTTGTCAGAGGGTAGGTCGGTTATGCGGAATCGGTGGAATATGATGTACGAGGGAAGTTTAGTACGGAGGAGTTACGGGTAGGAAGGAATTGAAATAGAGTGAATGGCGTGTTGCCGGGGAGTAACGGTTCGCGTGACCCTATAGCGCGTATACACGCGGCGGCGGCGGCGGCTGCAGCGCGCGGAGTGATAAACAAAGCACTTGCTCGTATCTGCTGGTGCATCCATCACTTGTCTACAATTTATATACCTGGCCGAGTGTCTCGTGTGTCTCTCCGTCGCCGCCGTTATCCCTATGTGTGTAAATGTACGCAGTTTTATGCCAGATAGTAGAGCAAATGGCTCTCTGTGGTATGCATTGTCCGGGAGGCATTTCCCGACCTTTTTGCTTCGACCTTCCAGCCCCTCAGGACTTACCGTTCCATATTGACGAGCGCTAACCCCCTCACCTTTCACATGCACGCACCTTAGACAGTGAAATGCCGCAAATGCCGACCGCATTCCCAGAATTCCTCCAAATTCAAATCTTTTTTTACCTCCCATCCCAACCAAACTCGACCTCGAACATACACTATATCATAAAATAATGTGTACTAATTTCTTTCAAATTTTCATAATACTTTTATATACCACACAACCCCCGTCGAACCGAATTCAATTCCACATCCATCAACTTTTGAACGCAATAAAATAAAATAAATGCGGATGTAGCGGATAAAAAACTCCCCAGGGGAAATAATTTCTTGTATTTGTGCGTCGTAAAGATATACAAAAATAAAAAAAAATAATAATAAATTCAGATTTCGTTGGGAATGAAAATAAAAACTGTCGCGCGGAGAATGGAAATCTCTCTCTTCCGAAATAAATTGAAACCGCGTGTGCGTGTTACGTGTATCGATGTTAAAAACAAAAAATAATAGCAATGAATTGGAAGCGGATGATTGGAGCGGAGAGCCTAAAAATAATCGATAAAATCTTTGACGGAGAGAATCGAGGGCCGCTGATGCGTGTGTGTCTCTCTGCGGCGTCATATATACTCGCGCGAAGAATCGAAGAGCGGATCGGGATGAGAATCATCGATGAAAAATCACTCCAGCTTTCGCGCGAACACGCGGCTTACAAAGTTGCGAGGCTATATATATGGTATTTGAAATGCGTGGCATTAATATTCCCGGGTCCCTGGATGATAATTTGTCAAGCGCGCGAGAGCTCGCGGGAGACACGCATACAAGTGTGCATTTATGAATTTTCATCAGCGGGAGATGAATAAAATTATTGTATACGCGGGGCGCAACGAGACTCATCGTGGACACAGAAATACGCTCATCTCTCTGCGCTATGATGCCGAAGCAGAGAGAAAGAGAGAGAGAGCGGGCCCGATCCGTATTCACAATGAAACGGGGAAGGCGCTGCAAGCTCATAGAAATATATTTTCGCGCGTATAGATCGTGTGTTGCCGCGCCGGCACAGAGAATAAGTTTTAAACAGCGCGAGGACGAGTTTCGAGCCCGTCGGCTCTACGCAATTGTGGGTGGTACGGTTTAATTTTGAATTTTAATTACATTCTTGTTACTCCCTGGGGGAATAACGGGGGTGGTGTACCGGGCGATACGCGCGATGAGGAGCGCGGGTGCACACGCGGAAGCAGGCGAGAAACGTCGGAGCGAGCGGCGGAGAAAAATGGTGATTGTGTCGTGTGGCTTTTAGCGAGGAGATAGTTATCGTTTTGCCTCGAAGCAGCAGCGCGGGGCGCGTTCCCTCGTCGCGGCAACTCTCCGGCGAGAAACAATCGATACGACGTTTTCAACCCCTTTCCCCGGAAGATGAGAAACGATAATGCGACACGAGCCATCCAAACGACGCAGGCCTTTTATCGCCAGGCAGCTCACACCGACGCACACACACACACTCTAAACAACATCACCGTCGCTGCGGCCGCCGCTGCCGCCACCGCCACCGCCACCGCACCGCGTGTATACACACCGCGAGAACATGATTCCCTTCTCGCGCGTTAAATTTTCACATACAAACAAAAGTAAAGCGATGAGATCCTTGTCGTTTTCCGAGTTAACGAGATTTTAATGTCTTCGGCGTCGTTTTATCGAATTTTTTAACCTCGCGAGCGCTCCCCGCGCACTCTTTTTCTCTTCCAAAGTTATAAAAAAATTTTTTCATCCCGCGACATTCACCTGGGCATCAAGAAAAAAATAAAAATCAGCTCATCGCTTTGTATATATATAAAAGTGGGACAGCGAGGGAAGCGAACTTGTAAAAATAATTTGTTGAAAATTCCGATCTCGTCTTCTCATTTCTTTTGCTTTTTCTTGTCGCCGCGTGACCTTATGGCGAAATTCACATAAAGTTATTCTGTCACGGTTTGCGTGTATATCGCGGTAGCCTGCTCGGGCGCATGGTAAAAAATGTAGTTGGGAAAGAGGGAGAGAGTCTAGCGAGAGAGTTTGAGGAAAAGTTATCCCCTTGCTCGGAATAATATTTTCCGATGAAAATTTGCCTTGCAAAGCGGACGATCGGTCGTCGAGGGACGCGACCGAAGCGGAGGGGGATGAACAGCTCGGAACTCTTTCGTCGTGAGTTCTCTCGTTCCGTGACGTTGCAACAAATTTCTAACTGTACTCGTGCTGCTACTGCTGCTGCTGCCACAGCAACGACGCGGGATATAAGGGTGAAAACGACCGAGGGTGAGATATTTTTGTGAAAATGGGGCGGTCGAAAACTTTTTTTTTTTCCTCCGCCCGGATGAGTGGATCAACGCGGCAAAAAGGTGGATGAAATTTACCAAAGTGAGTTTTAAACTTGCGTGTTTCGCCGAGTAAACAATAATTATGAGCTCGCCGAATAGAAATCGGGAAAAAAAAATGAGGAAGCTAGTTTCGCAAGTTTGGCCCCGTGAACGCGAGAAGGAAAATGTCTTCTCTGAATTTGCGGTTAAGTTAAGTAACATCGTTTCATCGGAGATAAATTTATAAACAAATTCGCTGTTTTTTTTTCCTCGCCACTCGCCCGAGAAACTGGTTGCAACTTTTTCGCACCCTTATATATACACGCCGTATTCTCTCATTCTTCCTTTTTCTCGTTTCCTCCTGGCCACGCCTTCGGTCGCCAGGAAATAAGTTCCGCTTTTTATTTTTTTCCTCTCTTTCTCCCTTTATCTCTCACCTCGGACTGCCGGGCAAAACTTCCTCGTTTTCGTTTTCTCGTCGGGTATGGAAAAAAAAGAGGGCGCGGAATACAGAGGAGCCGGAGGGAAAGACATCCATCATCGTCAAGGGTTACGGTCGATGCTTCGCAATTTTCCAGCGCGAGGATGAGAGGCGAATGAAAAAGTGAGAAAAAAAGAGAGAGAAAATTGTGTATAGCTTTCGGTCCACTCGCCGAAGGAAGCTTCCTAATCTTTTCCTCCTTTTCCTCTCTCCTTCACCTCGAATGGCAAAAAAATTTGACCGCACGATGTTTTTTCATTCCAGCTCGAAGGACATTTTTTTGACAGACCGCGTATTATACGTAAAAAATAAATAACGATGAGATACTTTATATATCCTAATAATAAAATAGCAACGACGGGGATAATGTTTAAAATGAAAAATAAAACGAGACAGATTTGAATAATCGAAAAAAATAAGAATCAGGGTATGGAAATGCAAAAGTAGATGGCGCAATGAGTCGGGGAGTTTTCCGGTTATGCGAAAAGCATGATTCAGCACGAGCCATTAGACATTAGCACTCGTGAGAGAATAATGAACGTAAAAATTCACGGGGGGAAAAGATAGAGGGAGGAAGAATATAACAGAGCAAACGTGACCTCGTAATCTTTACACCTCGAGGAAATTTATCCATCTCGGGAACTTTGCGAAAAAAAAAGTTGCTTTTAATAGGGAGGCAGGAGGGCGTGAAAAAGCGCGAGATGAGACGGTAATAAAGAGGACGGGCAAGAAAAAAGTTGATGCAAATTTCAAAAGAGAATAAAGAGAATTTAAAAAAATGAGAGCTGAGGGAAAAAATGAGAAAGATTATGAAATTGCGCTGAGTGAAATGACAATTTATCATGCCGCCGCAGATCCGCGGCGAATTTTTCCCCCTGCTGGCTAAAAATAACAAAATTTACCTTAGCGAGAAATTAAAAGAGAAATAAATATTACGAGGCGAAGCAAATAATGAAGAGTGCTTCGGAGTTCACGGCTTACCAATTTTTTCGCGCGTATAACAAAATAAGGGAAAACGCGTTGGAAAAGTAAACAGTAGAGGGGAATAAGCAGGTTGCGGTGTAGTTCAAAGATGTATGTATATCTCCATTTGGTTCGCACACAACGCAAAACAAATCTGATATTTTCCCGAAACAAATAACTTATTTTATAACGGAATATTTAACAGATTTCCGCGTTTAAATAATAAATATTAGCTGAAAAAATTATGAAGAGAATTCTGTTGAATTTAACGAGAATTTTTTCAGAGCTTATTTATCAACGCGCTGGAAAAATAAAATCCGTTAAAATGAGCTGAGAGGGGGGATGACGTTGCGAAGTGTAAGACGGAGGAGTTTGTACGGCACGGGCGCGTATATATACACAGCGAAAGTTCGACGATCAAAAATGTGAGAAGAACATCTCACGCACCGGCTGCTCTTTCGCTCTTCCGTGTAGCCCTCATTTCCGGTTGAATGAGCTTTCTTTATGCGACTCCCACACCCCAACTATTGTCCCTTTTTGCCGAGGGTTGTTCGATGACCTGCGGACGATGGCAACATCAGTTCTCCCCGGCTTTGCCTCCTGCCACGATAACAGAGAGCTCGCTCTCGTCTCTTTTATTCTCTCTTCCTCCTCCTTTTTCGATCCCTCCTTCTTATTTCCCAGCGTGTATACTTATATTTATCTATCCTATAGCTGCTTCTCTGTCCCTTTTTTCGCGGCTCAATGATACAAATTCTCTCGTACAATTTCTTCACCCGGAGATATTTCGCGCTGGGTGTGCGTAGGTACGCACCTGTCGGAAATTGTCCCTGAAAGATGAAATCGAGGTCCTGCTGCCACGTGATAAATTGCAGCTTCCTCAACAATAAGCCCATCAGGCCCTATCCAGGAAATGAAATATAACAAAAATAGCGATGATAATAATAATAATAACAAGAAGAAGAAGAAGAAACATAAATTCTGAGTATTTGCTCGTCACCGAGCGAATCCCGTGGAAGTTTGCGAAAACGTGAGCGAGAAACGGAAGCAGAGGGGGCGCGATGAGAAAAATAAAACTAGTCAGCGTGTCTGACCAAACACGTCTCTTATCACTGATGGACAATTTTTTCCTCTTGCTTCAATGGGCAAAGGTTTTCTTTTAATTTGATTGTTCTGCTAGTGAAAAATGATGGGAGGACTCAAAGGGACAAAAAGCGTCCATTATACTTCCGAATCTAAAAGTTGAACCGAATTCTCATCAATTTGCTTTTCCCTCTTATTATTGTTGCCTCCGGCTATACGGGAGAAAACGCAAGAATTAGGACGAATCGCCTTCCACATCGATTTGTCGAGGGAATTCGAAGTTTTTGGAAAATTTCGTCTCGTTATTTCGAGTCCTGCTGCTTTTTCTTTCTCGCGCTTTGTCTTTTTCCGTCTCTCTCCCGAGCTCTCTTTCTTTTTTTTTTTAGAAATCGCTGACCCGCACGGAACACGAGAGATCAAACAGTGAAAATTGATCCGGCGCTTGAGCTCGACTCTCTGTTGTCGTTTATTTTCGTTTTCCTGCTTTTTACTCGCTCTTCGGCAGTTCTCCCCCAGCTGCACGGGGCAAATTTAGATCGCGGTTGAGGGATCCGAGCTTTTGCATGCCATTCGTGAATCCCGAATAGCAAATTATCCCGTGACAGCTCATTCCTCCTGATTATCGCGGTACGTACTATGCTCGTGAAAGGAAAAATGTCTTTTCTCGCTTTGCTTCTCTTTTTCCTCTTTATTTTTCTCTCCGCTCACCGGCAGAATTCTCCGAGATGTGGCAACATCTTGCCTCGACAAATCCCTCGAAAAAAATGTCTTTCCCGTCCCTTGGAAGGCTGCGAGAGAAATTACCGAGGATCGAACGAACCGATGAGCGCTTTTCCTCTTTTTTTTCACGAGGACAAGATTCGAGGTATATATAGGAAGATAAAAAAAATTTGATTTTTTTTCCTCTTCAAGAGCGATAAAAGAAAAACGAAATTAAGTCGTTGGATGCTGTCTCGTCTATAAAGTTGTGTGATGCGATAAAAGAGTAAAAGAAAGGGGGAAAAAAATTCGAAACGGCTCAATGAAATTTGAGTCCAACCGAGAAAAGGTGCGAGAGGAGAAAAAATGTGATTCTCGTATTTTCCGTTGAGGTGAGAACGAGTAAAAGTTTCCGGATAGCGTTGACAGAGCCGGGGAGAAGTTTCATCGTCTGGGGAAGAAAAATCTGAGGATCCAACAAAAGAGAAGCCGATAAAAGTCAAAATGGGAGTTTGACAATCAACGCGCGCCTTTATACCGACATCGAGCACCGAAAAGGAAAGGCGTCGTATTTGTATTAGAATTCCTACGCTTTACCGTATACAATCGAATGGCAAAGCGTTTGAAATCTGAACCAAATGGGCGCCAAGATACGTCGTGTGAGAAAAGTTTTGCAGCGGTGTTATATTTTTTCCCTGGATTCCTCATCGTAAAAGGACATGAAATAACTTGAAGAACAAAAGGCAAGAAAATAAAGCAGTGACGATTGTTTGAAAAAAAAACGATTTAAAATAAAATATTTATTTAGAAATGCAATGACTTTGATTGCATAATAAACAGCTCGTTTGGATTTCCATCTGATCTTTACGAGCGAATCGCTCTGCAGCAAACACGAAGATTGTGTGTGCACAAGAGAACAGTTTTCTTTCGTTTTTTCTCCGTCAAACGTGTAAATATGTGAAGGAGCGGAAAAGTGGTGCGAGAGGGTGTAAGCAAGAGCTGGGGAAACGTCAAATACAATTTGGATTGGCTGTATATATAAATTCGAAGATTTATCGTGCACCGGCGTAGAAAATGGAGAAAACAGTGGTAACGACAAGGAGAGAACGACAGATAGGATAAATATAAAAAATAAATAAAAAATAATAATAAAATAAACAACGGGTGGGGGGAAGAGCAAGCAAACATAAGTTATTTCGTCAGAAAAGTTCACGTGATTGCTCGCTTATTTGATTTGACTGGTTTCCCCTTTTTCGGCCCGTTCCTCGAGAAAGACGACGCAAACAGGCCGCACGAGATGGACACAATGTGTCTATTTATATACATGACAAAAGGCTAAATTTACTTGGCAAACTCGACGAATGTTGTCCCTTTTATTCCCTGACAAACCTCGGGATCACGTTTTTTTTTCTTTCTACACTGCTCTCTCTCTCTCTCTCTCTCTCTCTCTCTCTCTCTCTCTCTCTCCGATTCGGCTCTTTTTCGATATTCTTTCAGGAATTAAGAATCTCGGTCAAGAGGTCAGATCGCTTTTTTTCACGTCGCTTCTTTTCCTATATGTATATCATTCCGCGTTTCATCTAGTTTTTCTTTTCCGGTCTGATTACCATCTCGTATATTTCGGATCGATGCATCCCGACAATTGATGCATTCCAACTTGGATGTTGCAGCAAAATTGGATGTGCTTTTGTAGCTTCTTCTTCTTCGACGGCGGCGGCGACGACGACGACGAAGAAACGAGAAGCAGGAAGCTAAATCAATTTGTGTAATTTGGGAGGAAACGAGGGAAAAGAGCGAGTATTGTTTGTAAAATCGATCGAACGATCGGGATTTGAGGGAAGAAAGAAAAAATTTTAAACTGATGAATAAAACATGGAGACGCCCCTGTGGAATTTCAATTAGAGGGATTTTTGTCTTCAACAAAAGAAAAGTGAGGAGAGAGGTAAAAAAGTCCGCTCCCGGTACTTAATTTTCTTTCTCGCACGTCTTTGCTATTTTAACGATGGTGAAAAAAAAAACACTACCGTGTATATCTATAGAAAATACACATTCAATTAAATTAGCCGACGAGGAAAAAAAAATTCCTACAGGGCCTTCAATCTCCATCGTAATTTCTATTTTAAAGCAGTGTGCAAATTAACTCACTTTAAGAGAAAAATTTTTAACATCGATATTCATAGAGAATTTCTCCTTTCTGCTCGTGCCTTATTTTTCCTCCTTCGTTTTCATTCTCCTCCCTTTTTTTCCTCGCCATACTTTCGATAAGTGGCATAATTGAATATTCATGCATCAAAATCATCTTGCAGCCAATAAACGTTCTCAAATTAGCCACTTTCCCGGAGCCCCGATTTTTATCCGTATCACTCGCTGATAAAAACAAAAGTGAACAAAAAGTTTGCCCCAGAAATCGGTAAAATCGATATTCAATTTAATTCCGATAGACTCATATTTTCTCTCTTATTGTGCTTGGCCTTTTTTTCTTCACTATATACGTATGTTATTAATCATGCTTTTTTAATGTTTCATTAAAGTTATTTCCGTCATGATCTTGTTCTCGGTATCACTCGATAAAAACATTTACGTGCGCACACGAGAGACACGGGACAGCGGCGTTGACAATAAAGGAATATTCGTGTTTATATGATCGAAAACGGAAAAAAGAGAAAAATTGAGAGAGAGAGAGAGAAAGAGCATCAATTAATAATTATTTCAATATCGCGCGGCAACTATGTTATTTTTTTTTCGTCGTGTGCGTCCTTGTCCAATATTATCTTCGTTTAATCGTCCTCGAGCACGCGAGACTGCATCGAGAGCAAAAAAAGGAAAGCAGGCATAAAGAGGGAAAAATAAAAGAAAAAAAATATATATAAAATGGGGAGAAGATTTGAAACACGGCTCGTCGATTTTGTGGAACGCCGTGTGTCGAGAATTCGATACGGCTCTGTGATTAAAAAGAAAAGAGACAAAAAATACACATACTCACACATGCAAGGAGGATGAACAGCGAGAGAAGTTTCGCGGCGAAAGGAATAGAAGAATAAAAAAAAAGGAAATAAAGAAGGGAGAGAGAGATAGTGTGGGTGTAGAAAAAAAGAGGAAAACTTGACTGAGGGTGAGGATCGAGAATCGAGGCCTTGCCCTGGCCAGAACAATGAGTATATACTGAACAAAGAATATCGAGAGCTCGGGTTTTGTAGAGTCCCAGGCTGCACACAACGGAAGCTAGAACCGTGGACTCAATTAGTGACGTATACCACACACTTACTCTCCCTCTCCTCTTATCCCTTGAAGCACACATTCAACGACCGCGGAGGACTCTCCTATACGTTCTGAGTGATAACTGTACAGGGTGTCCCACCATTTTGCTCGTTTTTTATTTTTTTATTTTTTCAAAATTTTAATTTACATTAATTCTAAGATAAAATTTTCGAGGAGAAAAGTTGTGCTGGGACGAGCGTTTTTTTTTCAGAACTCGCATGCATGACAGGTCATTCGTGCTGCTGTCGAAGTTTGACCAATGAGCAGAGGACAAGCTGGTTATTGACGGAACTTTGGTCATTAATATCTCGTTAGCGGTGTGTGCACCGGAGAAAAAAAAATTCGTCGGGAACTTTCCAACTATATACATATAGGAGTTTGACATTTTAAACTCTTTTCTTATTTGCGCCGGGCGACGTTTACTGTACGCATAAATTCTGAATTTTAATAAACGCCAAACGTGTAAGGGTGAAATTAAAATCCTCGCGTGGTTATTAAATATATCGTCGATGCGTGAGTTATTGCAGAATTTTTAATAAAGTAAGAAACCGGGGAACGAGATTATTTGATTTTTCTTGAGCAGATGAATTTTCGAATGAAATTTGTTTCGCCGGAGCGATGAGAGAATGAATCTCGTAATTTTTTCCCCTCTAAATTTTTATAGCGTGAAGCGATCAAAGAGGAGGGGAGAGAAGCAAGCGGGGGGACAAAGGATTTTCGGGGAATATGCTGGTACAGCAGCAGAGAGTCTCAGCGGTAAAATGAAGTGGCAGTTTCGGGCTTTTTTTCTTCTCTGTACAAAGAAAATGAGAAATTTCTTGTAAAGGGAAAAAGAGAGAGGGATGCTTACAGCCGATGTATATTTATACAGCTGTCTGAGAGCGTTGCATATATATATTGTTTGGAATTTCAAAAGTATAACGCCTTGTTCGAGTGAAACGCCGCGAGTTGGCAGTACCCAATCCTTTCGTCTTTCAGCGCCAGAGGCAACGAGAAAGGAGAAAAAAGACGCGGAGAGAAATATGACATCGAGGTTCTGGAGCGTATACAAGGAGAGAGAGATAGAGAGAGAGAAATAATAAAGAAAAAAGGCGAGAGGGAGGAAGAAAAATACATACTGAGAATGGAAAAATAAGAGAAAAAGCGTAACGTTGAAGGAAAGTCCGGAAAATGGAAATACGGAAACGAATCAAAGGCTGCACCTTCGAGAATCGTGCACCCTATTTCGCGTTTCGAATTTATACACACACGCTCTCGCGCAACGCTTGTGTCTGCTCTGTACCGCTCGCTGAACGTCTCAAAGTCAATATGAACGAGTCAGTCGAGGGTATAAGCAACGTCGAACGTATAAGCAATATCCGCGACAAAATTTTCGCTGTGGATATGTATAGAATTTATTTTCATGCTTCTTTGACTATATTTTCTTTTATCCGCTTCTCTCTCCTCTTGCCCTCGATATATTTTCGATACCGATTCAGATGTATGCGCGAAAGCTTTTGGCTTTTCGCAGATCAAAAGATTTTATTTTTATATTCTTTAAATAATACAAGTGTCTCAGTTTTGATATACTTTACGAATGTACGTACACTCTTTGAAAAATAGTACATGTGTGTAATGAAAAAAAAATTATTCGAGACGGAATGTCCTCTGGAGCGCGTCGCCGTCTGAGCATACGTTCGCTTTTTCCCCTTGAAACGTCTTTAGAAGGTGTAGGATGGATTTTGTGAGAAAGGATGCTTGTCCCCATGGCGATTCGAAGCTCCAGGCTAACCAAACTCCGTTAGAAGAGGAAATAGAATATCGAGTACTCGAGTGTGGAGTGAGATCGATAGGTGTTTCACCCTCTTGTGACTCTTCTCTCCTTTCACCTCGCTCTTTCCGTACGCCTTCCTTTTTTTTATTTCCCGCATTCACTTCGTCCATCACTTTTTTTTCCTCTATTTTCCTCGACTATACCGCTTCCATCCTCGGCTTCTTTTCCTCCCACCGTGTGGCACATTGCACCCTTGCGAATCACCCACTATCGAGCGCTAACGTCTCTCCAGACGATAATCGAACTCGAATTAAATTCATTCGATGCTCATCGCGCGATCGCGCCCAAGGGACCGAGTGTACGATAATGGAACGAGATAACGCCGCTTATCAATCTTTTTTACGAATATTCACTCGCTTGTCCACTCATCTATATACGTAGAAAAATTTTCATCAATTTTCTTGCTGTTCTCAATTCGATTTCGCCAAAATTGTTCTACATCAATTTTCGTCGACGCTTCAAACGAAAATCTTCAAAAATATAATATCGGCACACGCTAAAAGTGCACTCGACAATCTTGAACCCCTTTTGATTATACATTTTTTTATCCCCAATCGTTCGCGCAATTGTTCCCGTAAGCCGACCACTTCGCTACTATCCTGTCGAATAACGACTCTCTCGCTTTTTTTTTCTCTCGTTCTTTTTTTTTTACCGTGCGAAGCGAATATTCCCATTTTTCCTATTTTAAGCTGAGAAAACTGCGACAGTAGCTTTTAGCGATCATTGTGTCATCAGTGGAATTCTCTCTCGTAACGAGTCCACATTCTTTGACCTACTTAAAACGTGTGCGCGCTAAAAAAGGGCTCTCCCCGACACTTATTTTTTCACCTCGCATCTCGGTTTCAACATCCGAGATTCGCTCGATTTTTATCGCGGAAAATAATTTTTCAAATGTTTCCGACGAGTAACTTCATGCTTGAATTTCCTCGAGGAAATTCATGGAAAAAAAATGAAAGAAAAAAAAGAAGCGTCGCGCAAGGATCAAGGAAGGAGAACGGAGTGGCTTGAGAAAAATATTTCCGGAGCGCGGAGGCAAGGAATCGTTTTCAGGAAGGGACTCGAAGAAAATCCTTTCGGTGTCAGATCGATTCGTCGGTGAAACGAGATTCGTCCTCAGCCGGGAGGAATCCTGTCGTGTACATGACACAAGAAAAATACCTCGTCCATGCGAGAAGAATGGAAAAAAAGGTTGAACGATAAAAATATTCAAGCGATAGAAATAAAATGTCTATTTTTCTTATTGTATACACCTTGAATAGACATTTCGTCGTTCGGTATTCCTCTCGATCTCAATATAAATAACTCGGGATATTAAAAAATAACGGAGTGAGAATGAAATATAAGAGGGATAAAAAAATGAGAAGAGACATCTCCGACAAATTTTTCCCCCGGCGCTCGATATAACCTCCCATAAACACCCGTTATACACACTCTTTCCTGACTTCTCGCGCGGCGTCGAGAGATATTTTCCTGTTGTCCCGGAAATGTAATATATACATGGATACGTATATAGAGATTTTCAGGGCGTATAAAGCGTGTATACGGCGGGTGGTGCTAGGGATTTTATTTCCCGAGAGCTTAGAGCAAGGGTGAGAAATAACGGAGAGGTGGGGATATGTTACTTGATAGCGTTAGCGACGAATGAAACATTTTTGTGTACGAGTTCGTATCTCCCGGACACTCAAACCTTCTCTCCGAATCTCGTTACAGACTCTCCCCCTTTTCGCTGCCGAGACTATATATCCGCAACGATGCAGTTACTACCACTTAAGGCTTTTTCGTGCAAAACCGATTTACCGTTTCCCCGGATTTTCCCCTTTGTCTCTTCCTCCATTGTTTTTCCCGTCGATTCAAATATTCCAAATCTAATATCCCATATCTCTCTCTTTCCATTCATTCGCCCCGCGATATCGTCCCAACGCACACACGCGGGACATTGCTGCTGCGCTCCCATTTCGATGCCAACAACAAACCTCTATTTCAAACGTAAACTATTTTTATTCGCCTCTATATATATATATATTTAAAACAATGTGAATATACGTTGTATGCAATGAAAAAAAAAATAAGACGCTCATACTGCGGATAATTACAGTGAGGGGAAGAACGTCGGCAACGGCGCACTATGCTCGATATTGCCGATTTCAAAAAAATGCAGTCCTCCGAAAGAAAAAGAAAACTCAATTAAATTTTCTCCGAGTAGACTTGAGAAAATAAATTCCTTTCCCCGAATGAAATTCTTTGGAAGAAAAAAAGAAAAAAAAAAGAGTTGATTGGAGTGCAGCAGGATTGGGGTCGATGGCAATTTGTGAACTATTCGAAGAATGAGAAAGAAATTTGGAAGGGGAAAGGGGGTTGCAGGAAGAATAAAAGAGAGACAACAGAAGGAGGAGGAGGAGGAGGGTGCTCGGTATAAAAAGGGAGACAAAGGTTTGTAAATGTGCGCGCGGAAGAGCAGGGTAAGAAATTCCTCTCCGGTGTGTCGCTCGTTCACGGGCAGCACGCGAAGCGATTTAAGGCTCGTTAGGAACGTCGGGGGAGGCAAGCGTGTACGTCGGAGGCACGTGGGAATTGCTCGTTTTCAGGGGTGTGGCCCTTTTCACCCTTTTGCTCAGTGGCCTGCACCGTTGGCCTTATTCCACTACTCCCCCGCCGCGTACCGCCGTTCCGCGTCTCCTAACAGACCTGGCCAACATTCAACAGGAGACTTTTCTCACGTTAATGCCATTACGCGTTTTTCTCCATTCCCTACCCAGCAATCTTGTTAAACCCTTCTATTTTTACACGCATTCTTCTCTCCACTTCTTCCTCCCTCCCTCCCGGCGATAAAAACAATCCGGCTTGATTTTTCTCTTATTTTCGCGCCAACTTTCTTCATCGAATAAAATCGTGAGTGGAAAGAAATCGATGAATGAAAGTCGTTAATACCGACTAAAACTATATAAAAACTTATTTCTTCTGTATTATCGTTCATTAATTTGATATACACGTACTAAAAAAAAGGATTCGGATAAAGCGATAAGTGTATATTTATCGACGAAACATAAAAAGCTAAAGCATCGATCTAGTATATTGAATGTGGGTTGTTAAAGGGTATAAAATATATACTCTCACAGCCTCTCTCTCTCTCTATCTCTTGGAATGAAGACAATTTTGTCAATTGATCCGTAATTAATTCGACGACGAAGAGTCATGCATTGAGGAAATTTGGTGCAGTCGAGTTGGGTGCGTTTTCCTCGAGAAAGAGAAACATACACGGATATATAGCCGGGCAAAGGAAGATGGAAGAGTGAGAAGCAAGACCATTAATTATGTAGTGGCACGTAGAGGCGAGGCACTCGCCAGGAAGCTTGCGTCGAACTTGCAGGCCATCCCCCGTGATTTATCACTCCAAGTCCGAACTAGCAAGCCTCGCGAACCCCTTTTCCTCCCGCTACGAACCCCCAGCTCACTTTTCCCCACCACCATCAACAGACATCTTTCCTCTCCCTCTCTCATCGCGTTCACTTGCTCCAATTTCCAGTTCGCGAGAGTTTCCTCTCCCCTTTTTCCTGCCTCATCCCCGTGAAGCGCGCGAGACTTCGAACTGCGTCGCATCGATCACAATTAACTCGAGTAATTGGCTCGAATACGATTTACGTCTCGCAGCACATCGTCGCGGTTCCCACGTCCAAAACTTTCGACGCCTGCTTTCCTTTTTCGTCATTTCTCCGACCCAGAATTTCCTCAACTTGTTCGTCCTTCACCTCATTATTTTCTTGTTGTTGTTGTTCCGTTGTTGTTATTATTGTTATTATTATATCTTATTGTCATTGTTGTCATTATTATTATTATTATTATTATTATTATTATTATTTCTGTATACATCAAATACGCTTTTGTGTTACGTTGAGCCTGGAGGGAAAAAAGTTCGACGAGAAAGAACGTTTTTCACAGAGGTTCGAGTAAAAAAATCGCTTTTCCCCGTTCTTCACTTCGTTCTTTGCGCCAAGTTTTACGTGATGAAATAAATTGTAAGTTTTTTTTTAAATCAGTATTCCTGGCCTGCGGGGGTGAAAAAAAACGGCGACGAATCGTTCCTGACAGTCATCTCGAAATTATTGGCCTTTGTAACTTTTTTCTTTCATTATATATTATATATATACTATATATGTGGCGACTTTTATGTTTCATATAATATCCCGTAATGGTAAATTGGCGGAAAATTGGATCAGCATAATCTCTGGTACGTTATGTGAGAATAAAAAATGCTGATCCACTCGTATATACGGATGAAAAAAAATTTTATTCGTCGTTCGAACGATCTTTCTTCGTCTCGTCCATAAAATTCAGGACAGTTAACCTTCTTATGCCATTTAAATTCGTATTAATTCTCATTCACGTTTCTCGAAAAAAAGTGAGAATAGGATGAATAAAATTCTAGAATGAAATAATGGGGAGAAAAGAGTATATAGGCGAGCAATGGGGCCTGCCAATTTTTTTATTTATTTTATCTACCCCTTTTTTTACATCCCTGTGTATTATTATGAACGTATTCGTGCGAGCTGAAACTCTGTAGCCGAGTTAGACACGCTCTGCTGGCCTGGCAAAAAGCGTGTGTATATAAATTCAATTTAATTCTCTATCTCTCGATCCCACTCTCCCTTTTGGTACCTTTTTCGAATTTACTCGATAAAGGCTGGCCGGAAAAACAGAGTGCACGACGGGTCATCCATCCTCCACTTTCGTCATCGCGACGAAAGCATCAGAGAGAAAAATACGCAGAGACGGAAAAAAAAGAGGAGAAAAATTTCCATGTGGGACGAACGTAAAAGTCGCAGGAAAATTCGATGAGTAAAACGAATTTAACAGGGAACGTCGCTGCAAGAAAGTATATATAAGACAACCTCGTAATAAATTTTTCCTTTCTCACTGTAAAAAGATATTCGCGTAGTAGCCGGAAAATCTCATTTATATTTCTTTTCCATTGTCTTGAAATAAATTCTTTTATTCTGCGTGAAAATTTATGATTTCCTTTTATTCTTCAAAGTAATAACGGTGAGAGTGCATCAGAAATTTTTAAAATCTCTGCGAGTTCTGCACCGGGGTTCGAGCTATTATTTCGCGATATATAGAGTGTAGACGGTGCTAACACCAATCCACGACGCTGCGATATTAGATAAAAGTTCAAGTGGAGAAATTTTATATAGCATTCCTCGAGATACGCAGAGGGTCGAATAATAAAAGGAAAGTGCAATATTCGATGTATAATGACGAATCGCGCTTATTTTACGCGAAGAAATAAGTCATCCCTTTGATTTCTTTTTTATTTCAATGTCCTCGCTTTT
>JAPYYW010002932.1:0-17442 GCA_030522545.1 Cremastinae sp. A BG-2022a
CTAGTAAAAATTTCACGTCAATCCATCGTCGATAGGTCGATTCCTATAGAATTTCATACTCTGCATTGCCATCTGGTCACGATGAGTTAAAATAAAGTATCCTATGTTCAAATCGACGTTGAAAACTGTCTCTATGACAAATTTCATTCAAATCCTTGCAAAAGTTTTTGCGTTATCGAGAAACAAACAAACTTACTTTCACATTTATAATATTAGTTAGGATTGCTACAGAAGTACGTAGAATTTTTTTGATATATTGATTTTTGGCCAAATGATGCACTTCTAGAGTGGAAAGTGACAAATTTTCCTAAAAAATCATCAGATAATTGTTAATAACAAATGATCTACGCAATATTTACAAAAACCCTTACGTATTTCCATAGACAATGTATTTTTCAAAATACATTCCAAATTTCAAGTGAATCGATAGAAAATTGTCTGATTTGTTTCCGGCCAACTTAAAAAATGCAGTTTGAGATAAACGCGTTGAGTAGACTCGCTGTCGACCAGACGACCTTGTACTAAAATTTAAAAAACGAGCACTTAGAGATTTTTCCTGCAATAATCTTTTGGGACATCATTTTTGAGATTCTATAGGGGACCATTTGAAAAAAAAATATGATTTTTCGAAAATTCTAGAGTGGTCTACCCCCTTGAATAAAAATGGACATTTTTCTGGAACAGAAAAAAAATGGGTCCAATCGGAATGACGAATCTTTACACAACTCGTATATGTCTCATTTATTTCGCGATAGTCTCGCGTTTGCAACATTGCTTTTTATCGTCCCGATAAGATAAGCCACTGGGTACTCGTTCATCTCCTGACGAAACGCTCCCCGAGCATTCATTTTCGAAATAGAGAAGAAATATCTGAAATTCCACTTTTCTATTATACCAGCAAGAAATTTACACACTTGTGTATTTGTATAGAGTTGGGAAATATATTACTAAAAAATAATCGGACTCGAATCGGCTTGGAGAAAAAATTCGTTTCAATGGATTCAGTAAATCGATTATGCAAGTTTTGTTTGTTATATTAATTAAATCTTGATCTTGTTTGAAATGTGAAAAAAAAGTCAATGAATGTCAATGTCAAAAAAAATTTATATAGACTCTCTTGTATAAAAGTCAATTTGAAAAATATTCACAAGGAGAAACTCCGCAGTTTCTTAAAATTGAAACAAAACGTCATTTAAGCAATCTGTTGATTACAAAAATATGTGAAGGAGATGGAGACACGATTCTGTCTGAAAGTTAAAAAAAAACTATCGAAAGTATTGAAAAATTCTCAATGAAAGCTAAAAACTTTCTTATGTTAAATTATAGAAAAATATTCAAAAAAGAAACGAGAATGGAATTTTCGTTCGATAAAAAAACTCGTCTCTGCGATATTATTATAAAAATCGAAACAAAAAGTTGATTATGCAATGTCCGTTTGCTTAATTTAAAAAAAAAAGAGATATTTGTGAAGAAGAAAGAGAGACAGGATTTTGTCTGAAAAGTGAAAAATGTTGATTATTTCATGTGAAAGTAAGGATGGAATGATGGAAGCAGGATGGGGGTAAAACGGCGTGTGGGGGAGTTTAATGCTTCCTCCTTTCGACACGCGTGACAGAAGCATACACGTCGAGGCTTTAAGGGCTCTAGCGACAGGCGCACATACGGGTGTCAACACACGGAAACACGAATGGGTGCTTTGAGGTTCCACGGTAGTGGAAGTTGCGACGATCGCGACGGACCGGCCGTAGTAACGCGCCGACCGCCGCATGCCTCGCAGCTTCAAATGTACTCGAGCACATTGAAACACGATCCATTTTTCAGTAATGTACACCCGTTCGTCAATGCTGGATTCTCTCGCAGCCCGCGTCTCCGCGACCAAACTTTTCTTTTTTTACTCGACCTTATAAATTCAACGCGTTATAAATTTGCAGCAAACTAGAAAATCAGTGAAATTAAATTAAAGTTATCATTTTTAATAAAATTAATTGATCAAGTGTTCAAAAAATCAACAAGTAGTAAAAAACAGTAAAAATTAATGTACACCCGTTCGTCAATGCTGGATTCTCTCGCAGCCCGCGTCTCCGCGACCAAACTTTTATTTTTTACACGACCTTATAAATTCAACGCGTTATAAATTTGCAGCAAACTAGAAAATCAGTGAAAGTAAATAAAATTATAATTTTTAATAAAATTAATTGACGAAGTGTTCAAAAAATCAACAAGTGGTAAAAGACAGCAAAAACTACGTTCGTCAATGCTGGATTCTCTCACAGCCCGCGTCTCCGCGACCAAACTTTTATTTTTACTCGACCTTATAAATTCAACGCGTTATAAATTTGCAGAAAACTAGAAAATCAGTGAAAGTAAATAAAAATTACCATTTTTAATAAAATTAATTGACGAAGTGTTCAAAAAATTAACAAGTAGTAAAAGACAGCAAAAATTAATGTACATCCGTTCGTCAATGCTGAATTCTCTCGCAGCCCGCATCTCCGCGACCAAAGTTTTATTTTTACTCGACCTTATGAATTCAACGCGTTATTAATTTGCAGAAAACTAGAAAATCAGTGAAAGTAAATAAAAATTATAATTTTTAATAAAATTAATTGACGAAGTGTTGAAAAAATCAACAAGTAGTAAAAGACAGCAAAAATTAATCTACACCCGTTCGTCAATGCTGGATTCTCTCGCAGCCCGCGTCTCCATGACCAAACTTTTATTTACTCGACCTTATAAATTCAACATGAATACGTAGCAAAGTAGAAAATCAGTGAAATTAAAAATTATAATTTTTAATAAAACCAATTGACGAAGTGTTATAAAAAATCAACAAGTATTAAGACAACAAAAATTAAATTAGAACTGGTGAATTTTTCACGTGAAACTTTTCAAGTTAGTGGAAAGTGAAATGAAAACGATTATGAGTGAAATTGAGAAAATTCCGAAAATGTACACCGGGGTGTGGTGTAATTGAAGAAATATATTGTTAGTTGTAGTTTTGTGGCGAATCTCTAAACAAGAGATATCAGGCTCGCTTTGAAGGCAAACATAATGTCGGGAACGATAAAGAGACGGAAAAGTTGGTATCAGAAAGCGGAGACGGGCATAAAGGTGAGAGGAGGCCAGGCGGAACAATTTTATTTCTTTAAATACATTTTTTCAAGCTGGTATTATTATAATTGTCAGCTATATACTTTTAATTAACGAATTACTTCTCAACATAAATTTTATAAATTCCAAGACTGAAAAGAGAAAACAAAACTACACAAAAAATAATAATGCTCGAGAGTATTCTAAATAAATAATTATTGAAATTAACATTCCAAATAAAATTTTCAAAGTCCAAAACTATTGTAAGGAAAAAAATAGAAACAGAATAATATTGATAATAAATATTGAAAGAGAAACAAAATTATTCAAATTAGGCTCAAATTAAATTTGAAAAGATCAAATATTGATAAAAGAAAAAAAATAATGGTCACGCTCTATAAAAATGGTACCAATTATTAAAATGTTAGGCAAGATTTCTAAAGTTTTAAAAAGAAGAATTAGAAAGCACGTGAGAAAAATGTTAAAAATTCAAAAAATTCAAAAAAAAATGTATACAGAGCAATTAAAAAGGTATTGCTCGAATCGAAACGTTACGGTTGGCCGTAACTTTTCGAATCGCCCGATGTTTTGACGTGACTAATAATTAATGTCGCGAATAGGCTATGTACATGACGATTCCAACTGCATGCTCGAGTAATCGTATAGTTAAAACGCACACGTGTAGATTAAACCCGATTAGCGCGTACAGTCGCTCGAGAATGTTTTATTCAAATTACACTCGATAACACAAAAGTCAAGGCGACATTATTTCTCGCCTGTGACCTGAAGAATAAACAAAGCAAAAATGACGACAAACATTTTTGTCGTTTCTACACTGAAAACAGATTTAGTTGAAAAATATTTAGTTGAAAATATTTCGTCGAAACAACACTTGTTTATTTGAAATAATTAAACTTGAGTTAAATCAACCAAGAATTTAGTTCAATTTACAAAATAATATCGTTGAACGTATTGAAACAATTATTTTGTTGAATCAACCAAATTTCGTTTTCAGTGTACAAACAGTGAGTCAATAATTCGAGAAAAAATTACATGCCATAAAATCGCAAAATAACTGGCCAGAGAAATTCTCATGTCAAAGCTTTCGTTCGTCAAATTTGTTTCGAATTTTCGAGCTAGGAAAGTCGTGCGTGCACGAAACGAGTCCGATGTGCCCACAAACGCAAACTATTTCCTGCTGTTGTATTGGAACTCGCTCCGCACTCTCTTGTTTTCATCCTGCGTGAGTTAAACAAAAAATAATAACAAACCCAAGCGAACGAGTGGCAAAAAAATTTCAAAATATCTCGTTCAACTCCTCTCTGTACGGTTAACGAGTTTTCAAATTGATAATAGCAGGCAATTAATTAAAACCGAATGTTAAATTACGGGAATAATTGTCCGGGTCGACGATGATAGGGGAATTGAAAAAAAAATAAAACGAATCGAGTCTCAAGTGTTATCGATCGCTGCTAATTGGTTGACCCTTCAACCCGAGACTTTTTATTGATTTAGCCAGTTCAAAGAGCTCATAGAATTTTATTTCCTCGTTAAATCAACTAATTAATTGCACTCGTGACAATTCGTTACCTATAAAAATTCATCGTTCGTTGAAAATTTATTTCCGGTTCGAGTTCGTTTATTGGGAAATAAAAATTACGAATCGAGGATGGAAAAGTGCAAACGCGCGTATCGCAGGGTAAACGTATTTCGTATAAATTTTACTCGATTTATCGCGTGATTCTCATCTCAACGAAATTTAATATGTGCCGCGAAGGAAAATTGAGCATCGTCCGAGAGATCCCTCTCGGGGGGAAATCCTGCGGGCAGTCTCTTTTCGTGTGGTCTCACTTTTGCGGTCTCGACGAATAGTGCGAACCGACGACCTTGGTTAAATGTGTCGTGATTCATCACGGTTCAATAATACCGAATTAATCGCGTCAACCCACTTTGTACAAAATTTTCATGTTATTTTTAACCAATAAATTTATTTATTTTCAAGCAAAAAATGCACTATCAAAATTTCGAAAATCACAAACAAATCAAATTATTTTCGCGAATTATTTAATATGTATCTCGTATCTGAAAAAAAAATTTAATTGACAGTGTCAATTGATTGATAATATGTAAATATAGAAAAAAACGAAAAATTCATTCGTATCAAATAAAATATAAACGACAAAAATATTTCATTCATGGTCCATTTTCCTATTTAAATAGTGCATTTTTTTTCAAAATTACCTCGATGACCTTAAAGACTCTGTATAAATCGCTCATAATTAGTTAAAAGTTCGACGAAAACTCTTTTTAAATTGTCTAATCATCAATTATTTTTCTAATTCGAGCAAAATAATATGTTGAACATTTCGTCAAGGCCTCGTAATAAAGTTGCATATTTTGAGATGAAATTTCTCATTGAAATGATCAATGACCTACACAATTTTTTTTTTCATATTTTATACAGTTTCATTGACATTAAAACATATAAATTTGATATATTTTATCTAATAATAGTAATAACAGCACGACCTCTTTAAGATGATCATAAGGTGTTTTTTTTACATTATATAAACAATATAAATGTACAAAAAATTATTTTTCGTTGCATGGTAATTTTATAGAAAAAATATTGCGAATTTTGATATTTCCGACAACGAATTAGCTCGAGCGAATGAAAAAAATATACGCAAACAGTTCGGCACCCACGCAATTGGGAAGGAGTGTCCGACACAGGTAGATGACGTCACTTATTCGGGATGACCTCACCAAGCTTTATACGCAAGTTTTGCGACGAGCACGCGATCGAGCGACCCCTTCGCTAACTTTGAAAATCCAAAATACCACAATCAGGAGTTTAAGGTAGGACTCGCGTGACAGCAGTCTATTCAAAAGTTTGGCTATACGTGTTAACTATAGATGCGTAAAATCATCACTTGAAATTTTTTAAGACAGAATTTTTTCAAAATTTATACTGATCTTCTTTGACATTATATTAACATCTGTGCAAAATTTAAAGAGGCTTCACCATATGTGGTTATCGAGATATTTATTTCAAAAAATTACCACTTTTAACATGGGCTCTTATGAGAGATCAAAAAATGAGACGACTTTCAACAATTAATATCTCGATTGCTACACAGAGAGAGAATATTATCGTAAAATTTGCGGTGGACTTGAGTTCAATTTTACTATGTTCAATAGCTGAGTAGGACCATATTGCCAAATTTTTAATTTTTTTACTATTATATGGCGCTACTTGCGACAGATAGGAAATTTACAATGGTCAACAGTAAAAATGAACAAGATTTTTATATTTTTATCAGTTGACTATATCAATCAGTATACTGTTTCTGACAACATGATAATCCCACGTTACGAAATAACAGTAATTTTTACAATAAAATTCTCTCCATGTAAATGATAAAGCTTCTTAAAATTTGGCATATATTTCGACATGATCTCAAAGACGATTTGTGCAAATTTTAAAGAAATTCTGTCTCAAACGATTTTCACGCGACTCGCCTACCTTAAAGAAAAGTTTATCTTATTTTCCCCGGGGTTCGTAGAAAATTGGAGCGATCGACGCGAAGGAGGGGAAATTGCGTAAAATCGCGGTTGGCTCGTTCGCGGGACGAGAAATGTATGAACGACGGAGATGTGCTCGGGAGCGTGTCGGATCGGGGGGAAGGGGGGGGGGAGCGCACGCGTCCAAACGCTCGCCGATCTCGGGCGATATCGCGTGAGCAAACAATGCTATACTTTGTGTGTGTCGGACTCTCATTCTCGTAAGAAACGCCGACTTGACGTAACTTCCGGCTTGACGCCGGTAAATTAATGTTTCAATGACTCCGGGGGCCATTCTAATTCTGCTCAAATAGTCCGAGGCCGCGCGCGTTAATTGTCCGCCGATCGTTAACCCCTCCCCCGATTCTCTCCGGTAATTAACTTTTTTTCTCAACGGAATTCTTTCGATTTCGGCAAAGTCGAAGCTTTCTTGAGGATCGCAGATGACTCTCCTTCGATTTCCTTTTTTCTCCCGATAACATCTGACATTTTCTTTTGTATGCTAAGCAAGGAATAATCTCTCTCGGCGAGTCTGTATCGAAATCGGCCGCGGGATTTCGCTCCGCGGTCAGCCCCCGGTATCAACGCCGGATCGTTCTCCTTTCGAAATCGCAACGCGCGAAGAGCCCGCAAGAATTAAAAAGTATAACCTCTCTCGTTCTCTCTCCGGTGTGTTACACTCTCCTGACTGCAGACGCTTTTTTTTTTCGAAGAAAAAATGGAGTGCGCGATAAGTGCCGGAAACACAAGCAATTACGTCAATAAATTGCTAATGAATTACACGGAATTCATTATTGCGCTGAAAAATATTTTTATTTTTTTTTTAATCAAAAAGTTGCTCGTTATTTTTCGTTTTACGACACTGAGAAACTCGTCAAATATATGGAAAACTTTGCGAGATTCGCGCCGGGTCCGTTCAGTGGAAAAAGTCGCCCCAATGTGCGGTTAGTCTGCTGTCAATTCTATATTTAAATCTCACGAAATTCGGCGATCCAACGAATTATTTTGCATCAGAGTCGCACCAAAGACGCGACAAGTGGTCGCGCAGACCCGGGCACGCTGATTATATTGTCCGACCGGCCGGGCAGCCGCCATTATTAAAATTGCCGGGTAGTTACAAGTTTAAGGCCGGCTGAACTCGTTCCTGATAAGCGCTCCAGCGTGGAGACGCCGAACGCGACGTGTCCAGCCGGAATTTTTTTACTTTCGTATCGTGAAAATTATCAAAAGCGGAGAAGAAAAATGTCAAAATATCAAATACAACATTTTTTTTATATCGAGACAAATTCTCGAATAATGACACAGTATCGCGAACAAGTATGCGGACATGGAAGGAAACGTCAAAAGGTCTGAACAAAAGAAATATCGAAAATCGAATAATAAAACAAAATGACATTCTCCGGAAAATTTTTTTGCATCACGAAAGAGTTCGTACACGGAACAAGACACGAAAATTCTTTATCGAGACAAATAATTTCAGTTTATGACCAAATAAGGATAAAGCTTAAGTGCAAGTGACATTCTCCACAAAAATTTTCGTCAGAGATAACGCAAAAGTATATATTTATAAATACGGATATATAATATACAAATTTTTTAAAAATTCCGATCTCGAAAAATGAATAAATATTATTTTCTTATTATTACTTTTTTTTAATATACATAAATTGATTTTTACTCGTGTAAAAAATTCGTAAAAAGTAAAATATGAAAAATTGAATCTGCAAAAGCTTTTTCGATTTACGACAAAAGTATTTGCGTATACGAAACAAAAAATAGTATAGAAAAATTTTTTCAAGAAGCATCAAGAGATGAATTTCAATCGTGAATTGGATAACGAGATTATTTTCCGCTTTTTGAGCATCTCACGAGCTCCAGATCGATTTTAACACGAATGTGGAGCAAAGATTCGATTCCTATTTCATTTTGTTCTCTTTACTTTCTACTCGCGATGCCGTTACGTTAATCTTCTCTCGCGAGCGGTAACTGTACACGCGGGGCCGGCGACGGCGATTTTGATTTTCTCCTGGCCGACGTTTACGTTTCTCCTCGGCGATTCATCCTTGGCTTATCACCCGAGCGAGGTTTCTGCGAGCTTAATTTCCACCGGGAATCGTGTGTATGCAAATGAGGCGGAATCGCGACGCTCGATTTGCGACGGGCTCGCTCCTCGTCGCGTATAGCGCGATACGCGCCTTCGTAAACGCTTCATTCATGCGAGATCGAGGCCTCTTAACGGCATCCTGAATTCCTCGTCTCGTGTCCCATCCAAAGATTTTCACATCGTCCCATCTTCGTCGAAAACTCCGAGACAATGCTCTTCGTCGTTTTTTCAACAACCCGAATCAGTTTATAAATAAATTGACAAAACGTTTCGAAACGCGGATAAGCGAATTACTCAGCGATGACTTAATCGGTCGAAAGATACACAAGCTAATTGAGAACGTGATCTCAGAGCGGAGGCGCGAAAACATCACTCATTAAAAAAAGAAAAGTGCAAAGCTTGAAATAACTTTTAACAAAAAATATCAAACTGTGACATCAATTTGTGACAAGAATTATTTTTTTTTATGATTTTAAATAGCTATAAAAGAAAATTTGCTGCTCTGCCAGTATATGATGACGTTGAAACTCTCGTCTGTTCGAATCAGCAGATTCTGATAATAATCTTCTTTCGCTAAAGACAATCATTTGACCCAACTATTTAACAAAAGAATAAACACAAAAGATACTCACGAATCAAAACGGTGTCAAGACCCTCGTCTATTCAGATTAGCTACTTCTGATAAAAATTTGAAAAAAAAAATTAACTATTGAAAAACAAAAGATATGACCAAAACAGGAAACAGAAAGAATTTTATATAGAAAATTGAGAAATCATCCTCTATTGAAGAAACATTGTTGAAAAATTGTACAGATATTATTTTCTAAAATTATTAAAATAATTAGATAAATAAATTTATAAACATGCATAAAAGATTAATATTGTACGTTTAATTAAAAATTGAATTCTATTTTTGATTATAATTTGTCTGCTTGCATTTATTTACGTACTTGTGTCACATCTGATATTATAATTTAATGGCTCTCTCAAAGTTCGAGGACCTTATATTTTAATGTTACGTAATTAAACCTCACATTCTAACGAATATGGGAGATTTTTTTAATATTTTGAAAGTTTACTCTAAAAATACATTTTTTTAAATCTAATAATGAATGAATGATTTCTCATATCTTGGAGGCTCTCGTATATTTGAATCCATACACGATAACGTTTAATAATAACGAGCGACAACGCAGCCACTTTTTTGACATGTTTGAATTGATATTTTTCTATTCTTTTAGGCGCATACTTCATAAAACTTTGCATAATACGCTTTATTCCCATTACATAATTAGAAGTTTCATCTCTTTTTTAATATAGGACATACATCCGCACCGACATTGTTTAAAAAGTATTTTGAAACGATATTATAAAATAGAAACACTAAACTACATATTCACTTTTCGTATAATTGAAAATTATACTGGAACTGACACTCAATTTAATTTGTCGAATTTTATTTCTACGCAATTTTTTCGGTAACAAACTACCTGGCGAAACCCGACACTTTATTATACCGGCCGAATGATTCCTGTTTGGAATTCCATTTTTCCATTTTTGGAACGAAAATTTGGAATTTTTTCATCGTTACGCTCGCCGAATTTTCTCTCTTTTTTTTATGTTTATATACGATCCCCGAACTATTCAGGTATATTTGTCCAGGTATATTTGATATAAATAATAAAAAATTGTGTTGCAAGTTGTTTTCACATGAGTTGAGAAAAATTAGCGCGTTCGAGTACCTCCAGCCTGATTTTTCGAGAATCGAAAATAGGATAATCTTAAAATTTCAAGTGGCAATATCTTTTCGTGTCCTCGCCGATATCGACTTTATAATGGATAATTCCTAAAAATTTTTGCAAGAGAAAATGAATGATTCAAACATCAAGGTCATTATTTCCAAAGCATCGAACGTTGAATTTTTTTTAAATGAGTATAGAGATTAGCCAAAAGTTAATGCGCTCTATTCCGATCTATCGATTAGAGGCTTCATGTTATTTTTAATATACGATTAGCGTTTGAAGATAAGGATGCTTAAAAATACGTTTGTGTATTTCACTATAAAGTCTTACGATAAAATTCCATATTTCAAAATAAAATTTCTCATTCAAATGGTCGATAACCTACACAATTATTTTTTTTTCTTATTCCACAGTTAATTTAACAAAATATTCGAATGAAAAATGTTTATCCAACAATCAACACTCGTATAACGATCACCTTAAAATAAAAAGTAATAAATTAATTAACAATTGCATGGGAAATAAGAAAGAAATAAAAAGAGATAGGTTTACGAGTCGGAGCAGCATGGAGGCTCTCGTCTATTTAAATCGACGATAACGTTTAATAATAATTAGCGTTTGACGGAGAGTGTTCGCGGAGTAAAATATCTCGTTGCTGTCCGGAGCACGATTTAATACGTGTTCCTCCCACGCGAGATCTCGCGGACACTCCCGGCGGCGTAGGAAAGACGACGCTGCACACGGAGGCGAGCAGCAGCGAGAGAGTCGTGAAAGAGAGCTCGCCGCGGACCGGGATAGGAGATAGCGCGCGTGCAGTCTTTCACGAGCCTCACACCCATGCGGAACTGACCTCGTCGCTCCTTCTCGACTCTCTCGAAGCAGGATCACCCGCGTTCCCACTCGGCTCCTCCAAATTCATCGCCGATTCTCACGCTCGACTTTTGCGTCAGCTGTTCTCGTTCGACGAAAACACACGTTGCCTTCGCCCCCGAAAACCATGAGTGAAAACCATGAGTGAAAACCATGAGTGAAACGCGACGAGACGTTCGACAGTGTATTTTTAAAAAAATATATTAAATATCGAGTGTTTCCGTGACAATGAAGAGTATTTACGTACGAATTTTTTGAGTGATGCTTGCTCGACAGTTTTTTTCCTCTTGTTCTTTTGGTGTTTATTTTCTCTATCTTGTTTGAGTATATATTAATGGTTTTCGTGCTTATTATTATTATGCATAACGGTTTAAATCGCTTTCGGCAGACGCTGGACGGATAACGCCGAGACGGGACGGACGTGGACGGAGCACGTGGAAAATCGCGATCGACTTTTATAAATAAAGTCTCGTGCAATGACACGGCGCCGGTGTGGCGTTTTCCGCAATTTTCACGATCTCGCGACGAGGCTTCGCCAAAGAATTTGCTCGGTGTGTGAGATAAAAGAGAGAGAGAGAAAAAAAAATAACGTGTATATAGGAAAAGTGTAGCTTTCGACGCTCGTGCCAGCGAATGTGAAATCGACACGCGGCTTCACACCGTTCCATTAAAAAATAAACGCCGACAAGAATTTCCGACGAGTCGATGACTCGTTTGCTTGCGCAATTTCGATTACAGCCCCCGGTGTGCGTTCGAAGCGACGCGCTCTCGACTCTTTTTCGCTTCTCGATCGCTTTGAACCTTGCCACAAAAATTGCCTCTCTATACCGGCAATTTTTATATCTCGTCGTCACTTATCTTTTTTTTTCTTTCTTTTTTTTTAACCAGGGGATTAATTCTAGTCAAGGCTTCGTCATTATAAATTTATGATTACGATTTGATATCCGATATCTCAGTGTCTCCACATTCCATTATAGAATGTCCCGGTGTAACTGGACAGCTCGTGTTTACGATTTTATTGGAGGTTTTACCTCGGGGATCGCGTTGAAAAATAAATAATTCTTCGTTGTGTACTTTTTAATCGTCAAATTATCGAAAAGTTTTTCTTCCGAATAGCAAGTGCTAGTACATTTTTATATTTATCTTTCGCAATGTTTTCTTTTCGTCTATATCTATAATAGAACATACGCGGAGTTCCATTCAACTTAGAGCATCGCTCAAAAATATTTCCCGGTGAATAAATTGCGTATGATTTTATTGCGAAGTAAAGTAAACGTCCCAATAGTTGAACAGCTAAAGGTTTTCACGCTTTATCTTATTTTAAAAAAATATTTAAACAAAAAAATCTGCTTCAAATTCACATCTTGACTATTGTCAGATATTTTAGTGATCCAAAATTCATTTTTTGTGTTAATTTTAGATAATATTTTTAGTAAATAAATACTTGAATATTTGAATATGTAGAATGTCCCAATATAGTTGAACAGAAAATCGACCCTGTCTCTAAGGTTGAGCGAGTTTGTTCCAATAAATTAACGTTATGAAAAATATACTTCATTGTATATAAAAAATAATTCATATGATTTTATTGAGAAAAAAATAATTCAAATATTAAAAATAATATAGCAAAAATTGTCCATCTATTGAGACGTTTACCTTAATTAAAAAATAAAATAATGAATGTTGCTTATATCTAAATCGTGTTCGATTAATTTGATAAAAGGTGTTTAATCGTCTCGCGTGTGATATTAATTTTATTGAAATATTCTACGAATGATCGAATCATCGGCTATTATCGTTGAAAAATAAGAAAAAGAGGGGAGAGAACGGGCTTTGCAGGGACTGACATTCAGACTGGACGGTAACGATCGACATAAATGTCGATGCATTTTCAATTTCAAAGACGTCGAGAAAAGCGGCGTCGTGTGCTCGGATTGTCGTGAACGCGAAATACCAGAATGCAGTAAAAATAAAAACAATGGACGGACTCGCCTGCGCTCCTTTCATTAATTTTTTTTTTCAATTTTTTATTTCATCCTTTTTCAAATACTCTTCAATTCTTTTTTTTTCTTTCTCTATCTTGTTTTTTTTTCTCAAATAGTTGCGTTCGTCCTTGCGAATAAAACCACGATAATTGTACCTGCGGGGAAACTCGTTTAAAAAAGAAACAGCGACAACAATGGCGGATCGAATGAGTTGCCTGCTGGATCGTCGACGACTTCGTGATGACGATCTCGCTATTTTTCCATCTCGAATATTACTCACTACGAGACGATAATTTTTCGACGTCTCTCGAACTTTCGCATGGTACTTTTGTGGTGTTTTGTTTTTTTTTTTGACAAGTGCCTTTTTTTCTCAACGCTGAGCATTTAAAATTCACGCTGGAGTCATGATCATGGAGTGGGTGAGCTTTTAGTCATTTTATTTTTATGACCAACCTTCGCGCTCTTTATTTGATTTCTCAAAGATATATTATATTTTTCCCGTGACGATGTTACGAATTTGATTTTTGTATACTTGTCATTTTTCGGCAATAAAATTCCACTGACAAAGTCGCGGCTGAGAAAAAAAAATGGGACGACGAGTGGCTGATAAAAGAATGAAGTGCCGCGGTGCAGATGGGCCGCGAATCGCCTACACGCGATATTATTTCGTGCGAGCAGGAAATGAAAGAAAAAAAAACAAATGGACGAAATGTTTATTTATTCTCGCGAGTCGTATAGGCAGCGAAGAAAATAAAATTGGTCGGAGCGTCCCTACGTTTTTCTATGCTCTTTTTTTTCCCCCCTCGCTCGCAAAAATCGTCGGGATGATGTCAGTGAGCGTAAAATGTGGGCGTGCGAGACTCTTCTCTCGCTGACCTCACATTACGAGCGCGTTTTCCCACTTTGTCGCCCGACAGAAAATTTTCGAGCAGCTGCCGCGCGAAAAACAAAGCTGCGGAGCTCGTAAAAAAGCTGTCCCTCGTTTCTTTTTCGTTTATTCGATAAACAAGATAAAAAGAGTGAAAATCCTCGAGCGTCTTGACATTGACACACTATTTGTTTCGTCGCTTCGCGAGACCTCGCGGTTCAAGGCGCACAATATTTTCCTGTTAAAAGTTTCGCCGGGCGAAAAAAAAAGAAATGAATTCGCAGCTCCTTTGAATTCTATTTCGAGTAAGGCCCGAGAGCGTGGACGCAATTGCGCGAGTAGCCGAATGACCTCGTTGTCGAATGTCCATAACCAGTTTCATTTGCGGCCTGCATACCAGGAATTCGCTATAGCGGATTGATGAGCCTTCCCCGATGGAGTCTCCAAACCGCGCCTGAACTTAAGTCGTCGCGCAGATTCCTAGAAAACTCGAGCCCCCGATTACCCCGCGACGCAATTATTCCGTCAACAATTTTTAATTTACGACCGAGTTAAAAACACCGATGTTTGATCGGGAAGCGATAAGATAAGAGCGCGATACCGTTTCGTGTCCTCACAATGAAAATAACGTGTACGAGCACCGAAAAATCCCGCCCGATTGCCAGTGATGCGTGAATGAATAATGGGACCGGATCTCTCGGATTATCGAAATTTATCGATTTGTTTGAGAGTGCTTCGATTATGTTGGAATCGAGATGAAAATAGACGTCGAGGTGAAATATTCTGACGGGCTGATGCGGAGAAAAGAATATAACGCGTGTTAATTTGGGCCTCTCCCGTATACCTGTGTAGTTACGAAGTTGCGACACGCGTTTGTGCACACAGGTGACATTAATGAGAGAGTATTGGCGACAAGCATAGGCGAGCCATTGTTTTCCCGATAAGTCGAGCCCGTCTGGATTATGCCTCTCGAATGCCTAATATCGTTCTCGTACAATTATTTTTTCTTCGCCCGTAGTAATAGCTCGACTCACGCCGAACATTGTCCTCAGTATATATTTCGACGGGCCTCCGAGCGAGATCACTTATTTTTTGCGTCGCTCATTAATGCCTCTTATTTTATCACTTTCGATTCTCCGGCCGAGTTTATCGCGCTTTCAATGCGTTGCATCAACTTTGACTCTGTTTTAGACTTACTACCGGTCAGTCTGTTGCACTCAGAGATATAGTTGTAGTAAACGAATTTTACTATAAAGTCGTAATTATGCATTGATGGTGAATTTAAATGATTTAAGAAATGATGAGTCGATCAATTTTCGATATGTGTTTCAAAATCTGTGAAATATTGTTAAATTGTGTAGAATTTTGAAATGATTCACTAAACAGTTTCAAGGCTATGATATTTTTAGTTATCAGAAATTTAACGTCACTTTAACTTGATTTTTATTTACCAACGACTCTACAACGTGATTATATACTGAAGATGAATTTAAACGATTTAAAAAATGATAAGTCGTTCAATTTTCGATATGTTTTTCAAAATCTATGAAATATTGTTGTGTAGAATTTTGAAATGATTCACTAAACAGTTTCAAGGCTATGACATTTTTAGTTATCAGAAATTTAACGTCACTTTAACTTGATTTTTATTTACCAACGACTCTGCAACGTGATTATATACTGAAGATGAATTTAAACGATTTAAAAAATGATAAGTCGATCAATTTTTGATATTTCTTTCAAAATCTGTGAAATATTGTTGTATATAATTTTTAAATTCACTAAACAGTTTCAAGGTTACGACATTTTTAGATATCAGAAACTTAACGTCACTTTAACTTGATTTTTATTTACCAACGAGTCTATTATAATGTGGATTCGAATCCATGTTGATTTTTTTTTAATATATGTATATAATTTTGTTTAAATTTAAAAATATTGCCAGATTATGTCAGTGCACGAGTTATACTGAATCGTACTGAATCCTCCTCTTTTCGATGAGTGAATAATTTTATCGATATGCGTTGCATTAATTTTGATCCTATTTTGGATTTACTATCGGTAAGTCTGTTGTGGCTTTACTCCCTTTTTCACGAATAAATCTTTTTTTTTTATATCAAAATAAAATCCATAAATATCCAGTCCCTTTCTCTTCATCAAGTCAATTTTGTTATTACAGTTTTAATCTGAAAATCTGAATGAGATTGCATTTTGTGGTGAATTAAAAAATATGGGCTCGGATAGATATCAGTGTGCTTTTGAACCGCGATGGGTGGAGAGAAAATGGAAGAAAAATCGACGATTCATTCTAATAGATTCGTGAAAGTACTCGGGGCTAGTTTTGCATCGCATTTTCTAGCTTGGAACTCGGATAAATTGCGTCACCGGTACGTCGAATCAGTGACAGATCTCTAATTTCCGTTCGACGACAAAAGAAGTGCAAGGGTGAAAGTCGTCGCGGTTGTCGTTCATTGTTCGAGAGGAGAAAAAAAACAATAAGAGAGAGAGAGAGACGAGAGTCCGCAAAACGGTATGCCGATTACCCAAGACACTTGAAACGGGTCTTTGGGTCATCGTTTGCGATCTTCTCTTCCTCGTACACCCAGTTTTCCATTACTTCGAGATTGCAAGATCAAATGCCCGAGACAATTATTTTGTACTCGCCGACATTATTATTTTAACGCTCGATAAAGTAAAAATTGTTTTTTTTCTGATTTTTTACAATTCAATCGCGTCGTGACTTTTAATTACTCTTAATTACATCGTGGTGGATCCATTTAGATATTTTTAACTCACTGACACGGTTTTTTTTAAATATTAGGTCCAATAGAGTGTATTTAGAAAAAAAATTTGACAGTGCTTCTGAATTATTGTGAACCTTGTTTTTTTTTTAATTGCAGCTGGACACATGGTTTCGACCGAAAAAGTCTGGTCGTGGTGGCGGGGTCAGAAGTGGCACTGGCCTCAACACCGTCCCCCGGCCGAATTCCGGGGACGACTTCGACGACATCGAGCAACAGCGCTCCATTATCGAGAGACTCGACGAAGAAACGATGAATGAGAGATTTGAAAAAATGCTGGTTAATATTCCAAATACTTTTGCAACTTGAAAAATAATTTCGTTTTTAAGGGGTTTCGATACCGTTGGCGAAAATAAATGAAGTTTTACATGTTAAAAGTATAGGGAATCGAAATTTATTAAGAACACGATGAAAATTT